>OY796656.1:13699076-14010071 GCA_963680705.1 Rhagium mordax
ACTGTCGATCGGATCTAATGCGGCGGAATGTCTCGGACTGACTCTGGACTGCTGCTGACTTTCTCGGAATAGACCTCGAAGTGCACGCTCCTCTCCCCTTTGTTACCTTTATGACGTATCTAGGTTGCGTGATAAAGGGGCGGTCACCAACTAGAAACGACGGATTCATATTCACAACCCGACGTTCCTTGCGGAGTTCAAGCGGATTATGCACTTAGGAGCATCAATTCGGAACGTCAATAACCGGAAATGAGTTACTTGCAATTTCCATACCCACCGACATTGCCATTTGCCGGTGCCCGGTTTCGAACCGGGACTCGATAGGCAGTGTAGCCAGAGCCATGTCTGTCACTCACGCTTTAGCCCACTGCGCCACCGAGAATTTCTATACTATATTGCAAAAAGAAACGGATTAAAACGGCCACGGATTAATATTTTAACGGGTTTTAGAACGAATGATTTTTGTTTCCGACTCGGCCATTATTTATAATAATTCTCGGATTTTATTTATACGGGGGATTGTCGAAAATTAATCAATTAATTACTTGACTGCTTGTTTACCAGCGGACTTTTTAACAACTCATTACTAACTTAACTAAAACGGGACTTACTTACTAAAAAGCGGCGGCAGGGTGTACCCAAGTAACGGTAATATTTAAAGCAAAAATGAACATTCCTTGATTGGAAAAATCACTTCGTTACAAAAGCTGTGTAGAGGCAGGAGCTCGATTTTCCCGTGGAATTTCTTAACGGTGCAGACAAGCTTTACCTATTATTTTAGAGAATTAATTTTAAGAATAATTGTTGAACGTTTCTCGCCTCACGAGGTTTTTTCTGGCTGTCAAACCATATTTATTTATTGCTAACTTAAGTGACTATTTAAACCAACGTCAAGTTCTATCGCTCTCTTTGCAGACACTACACAACCTTGTAAGGTTCTAGTCTTAGGAAAGGGTTATTTTCTTTATTATAGATTATTAATTTATGTGTGCCAAACGTGATATCACGTTCGGTAACTGGGCTTGTTCTTGAATTTCTTTTTTTAAAGTATTTACTGTTTGATGAACGCAATAAACCCTTGTGCTTTTTTAATATTATTTTCCATGGTATTTTCTTTTAACTTTAGGGTGGCAGACAACCCACAGTGTGCGATACAACTAATCGGTTAGGTATTTGGTTTATCAAGTAGTTAATTTGTTTATACACTAGGTTCAAGTTTGGACACCCTCTCATATTATCTGGGGAGCCTGTCAGCGAGGTTGCTAACAGCTGATGGCGTCCTTTTCTTATATATAGTTGGTAGTATACATTTGAAACTACCCCACTTGCCGACTGAAACTGAGGCAAACCTGTCTTACGCTGTCCAAACGCTACAGCAACTTTTCATTATCTTTAATGTTTTTCGTTAACTGGAAAAACTACCACGACATCGTCGCAAATTCTTCTTATTGGTTCAACGATATATACGTTTGTATATGAACTTCAGCCAATGACAGTCCTGAATAAAGTCACTTGATTAGTGTTTACATTTCTACCCCCAGACCAAGTTATTAGATTCATTGAAAAAAGTCTAATAAAATTGATATTCTCACAAGCCTAGAGGAATGGGAACACATGATCAAAAATCTTTCAACATTGGTAAAGATTGGAGAATATTCGATTGGAAAGAAGAGACTAAAAAATTGGCGAAGGCTCCAGGTCAATGGCATTTTAAATTCAGTCCTTCCCAAAGATTTATATTCCGCGGAAGCAGAAAATAGGTTAATTTAAGAAATGAGGTAAATTTGTGAAGGCAAGATCTTTCTGAAAAAAAAAGTAAAAGATTTGATCAATTCAAGCTAAAATTATTGCCTCTTCAAAATAAATCCACTATAGATTCACTGTTGAAGAAAAATTATGGAAATGCAGAGGAGATCCAAAGTTATAGGTGATCAACTTCATCAAACTATTACTGAATAAAATGAAAAAAAAACAATATTTTTGGACGTGAGAATGATATTGACATGAGAATTTAGTGAACTAAATAATAATTTAATACTACCCATTGCGGTTTTCTCATGCTGCTCCATGAAATTATTATTGAAGCGAAAGCAAATTTGTTTCATGAGTATTGTAAGTTATTATATTCTTTAACTATTTCTTTAGGTTCTCTAATTTGAGTAAATTTGGCCCATGTAGCAATACAAACGTGGACTTAAATCTGTTATTCGATAAAATAATATACAAATACTTCGGTGTAAAACATTAATTTGTATCCTTTTCTCTTTGTACAATTTCCCTTCGATAGATCATATTATGAACACTACCCAAATTTTCAAGTCTTCCTGCTCCAAATATTTTAATCGAGATTTTGAAACCAAAAAAATTAACTTTGATCAACTTCCTCTGTGATAAAGAAACAATAATGCCAGTTAAAGAAGTATTAATCTTTATTACCCCGGCAATTTCCTCCCTAGTGGAAGACTAGTTGTTATAAAAAAAGAGATCTAGTTCGGCAGCCTCTTAAGGTGAAAATGGTAATAAAATTTGAGTGTTTAAAGTGCCCCTTCCGGTGGGTAGCCGGAATGAAATTAAAAGTGCGGAAGAGACACTGGCTAGCTCAGTGGGATATTATATAAAATCAATCGTATTTAGCCAACTATATATTACAAAGCCTATTAAGAATAAACCAAGTCTCCTATTCAAAAGACAATTCCATGACAGTCACATCCGAGGTCACATCTCATCGATATTTATTATTTAACAAATTCCGACCGTGACTAACGTCACGATACATTAATTAGACAGCGCCACGCTCTCCCAGGTAATACTTCAAAACATCAGCTCTATGCCACATATAACCTACGACTAAATTCGACAGAAATTCTGAACTATCATCTGACAGTTCGAGAAGCACAAATATAAACAAACGAATGTTCCAAATATTCAATTAATATCTTAACTTCTGTCTTCATGGCTAGGTAAGTAGTAAAACAATATTATACGAGTTATTTAGGAAATTACCGATTTAATTTCGTGATGTCTAGTCTGAAGGTCATGTCTTTTTGTTTCAGCTCTGTTTACAAGCCAGCTGTTTTATGCACAATACCTTACCAGTAACAATAAAAAATTTGCCCAGGAGTTATTAACTATTCTCATACTATGATGAAGAATATCTTGTGTCGAATGGAAAGCCAATGATCGATATAATATATCGTACTAAACAGGAGTTGTGTCCGAGGCTTTACAAGCACATCAGATTATTTCTGGTATTATAATAAAAATACTTCAGACTATGGATTAATCTATACCGCTATACTCTATTTTAGTTATACCGGGGCTGTCAACCTCACAAAACTGTAGCGAGTACTTGGAATGACCATTACGTTACGAACAAAGTGGAAATTTTTTTTACATGTAACATCTTTTTAAAGTAAATAAAAATAAATCATGAAATCATTTAATAAAAAAACTATGAATAGTTATATTTTAATGATCTGTGTATCACATTTTCTATCACACGTGATATCCTATGTTATTTTGTATAAAATTAACCCCCGTATATCATAAAGCACCTGATTTGGCCGTAAAAATATATGAGTTTTTCATATCACATGTGCCTGGCGGTACACACTCGAGAAAATCATAAAAGATAAGAAATAATTTCGCGTGCGTACATTTTTCTTTTTCCTTATAAAATATAAAGAAAAGTTTACATATTGGAGAAGAGATTTTCAAGCAAATTGCGTGAGGGAAAGTCGATGTAATCAGAACATGAAATCTTAAGCTCTTAAAAAGCTCTTCACTCTTGTCTGTTTTGTTACGAGTTTTTGCCGTATTATAGACCAAAGTTACTGGAGATATAGACGCACATTTTTTTGTGTACGGGAAGTGGATATTATTTTTATCAATCTCTTTATTCTTCAGATCTCGTGTGCGTCGCTGACATTCTGATGTTTTCTTTGAGAATCGTGTCCGTGACTTAATCACACGGGCTCAGGTTAATTTTATATTTGTATTGTTATCCTCCCCTTTTCTCCTTCTTACGTTCATTCCGCAAATTTTAAAACTTAATCCGGGAATCATATTAATAGTCACATTCGGTAGTGTATCGTTTACAATATCATTTACGCAAAAACATTTAAACAACAATATTTGAACAAATATTCAAGAGCAAAAGGAAATTGAAAACTGAAGATACTTAATGCGATTTTTTCGAAACTTTCACATAAATTTAAACTTAAAAAACATCAATTATAATGAAGATCTTCTTAAAATTTTCAATAAACAATGATATTAATAGATTTTATTTTAATACGTAAGTTAAGCGCCTTTTAGCAGACTTTATGTCAGTATATGCGCAGAAATTATACAGCCTTAGGCAAAGGTTGTGTAGGTAAAATACAATTTTTTGGAAGATATGTAAAGCCGTCTACTTGTTATTAGAAGTTAGATAATATAAATAAAAAATCTCTACTCTGGCGTGGGTGATTGGTCTCAGTGATGGAAATAGACCGGCATTAAAAAATAAATAAAAAAAAAAGTAAATTCCATGTTTCATGTTCACTTTACGAATAATCCTTCCTCTAAAAAAAGCGGCAATCTAGCAGCTTATACCGAGAATTCCGCCAAAAAAAATCATAACCCGGTATTATAAAAGATTCATTCCAACTTTTGAAATTCTATATATAAAAATGTCGACTTTTCGTATATGAGCATTTTTAAATCAAGGGTTGAATTTGCTTTGGCTCACGCATTCATTATTAACCCGGCAATATTCGAGACCTCGAAATTTGACTGTGGCAGTTTTTTACTTATTTACGTGCTTTTTTACCTTCATTCTATGTAAATACGATTCAAATGTGAAATGAAATATGAAATCAAATATCTGTGAGCGAGAATCGAGGAGAAAGCTGATAGAATCGCATATTAGTAGGTAGTTTCGTTTATTGTACTTTTTCGATAGTTATTTCGTCTGGAAACGAAATACACTATAGCAAAATGGGCTTAAACGATTGGTTTATAAACTGTAAACTACAAAAATGTCATACGTTTTATTTAATAACGACGTAATAAACGCGACATATTTGAAAAAGAAACTATAATATATCTAAGGATAATTGAATATTGCCTGTAATTATACAAAATCCTTTTGTTAAATTTTTAATCTGCAGACCATATTTTTCTTTAAATATCCGTGTATACAAAAAAACATCAAAAGTGCAATTTTGACCTTATTCATGTTCTGTACTGGGTGAATAATTATGAATGAAATTAGAATAAATGTTCATAATTATCGCAAATCGGGGTATATGTAGATTAATAAAAAGATAGCTATAGATCGACTTTTTCGTTTACAAACGTCTTTATGATGGTAATTGTCGTCATCTATATAAATATATTTAAAATGCATGGTTTACTTTAGGAGTTATTTATTTATTTATTTACCTATTTACCCATTTACCTATTTACCTGTTTACCCATTTACTCATTTACCCATTTACCCATTTACCCATTTACCGATTTACCCTTTTACCTAATTACCTATTTACTTAATTACTTATTTATTTGCTTACTTGTTTAGCTATTTACTTGTTTACTTATTTATTTATTTACTCATTTACTGATTTACTCACTTATTTATATATTTATTTACGCATTACTCATTTACTCATTTACTCGTTTCCTCATTTATTCGTTTACTCATTTACTCATTTACTTATTTACTTCTCTACTTATCTACTTATTTACTTATATACAATCCAGATCTTAATTTGAATATAACAAACGAAATGCATTCAATGGCTGAAAAAGTATTGGAGTTCTTAAAATTCTTAGTTTAGTTTCTTATATTGAAGCCTAAATATTTTTAAGCCACATATCTCCGTTAATTAAAAAGATACGAAAGAACGTCTAAAATGAAATTTTTTTGCAAGTAACAGGTTTCTAACGAGATTGTATCTAATATTTTTCATAACCATTGAATTTTAAAATTTACTCTTGAGGATGAAAAAAAATACAGCAGGCGGTAAAAAGTACGATGTACAAGGTGATTCCTATAACGTTCTCAGCCCAATTTTTCGGTTTGTCTTTGGAAATAAAATAAAAATATTTAACGTAACTTATAGTATTTTTTCCGAGAATTTCGAATATTTTAACAAAAAAACAATTGAACGTCAAATAAAAGTGGGAAAAAACAAAACATCATTTTTTTTTTAACTGGAACGCCCAGTATATTTTTACAATTTTGAAAGAAGTTTAAATTCTCTTTCCAAAAATATAACAACATAGATTTACCTTCATATTTAGTAAAATACTATAAATATTTAAAATAATAATAATAATATTTATCAGTATTTTACTAAATATGAAGGTAAATATTGTCATGTATTTTAAACTATAAAAGAAATTAAAACCCGCCTATTAAATAAATAAAATTAAAAATAAACTCAGATCAAAACAGGGTAAAATGAAATAATCCTCTTAATAAAATAAATAACGAGAAACTTACGTATGGTATACTCAATAGATAAATACAAGTTTAAAAAGATGGATATAATGTCGGAGAACCATCTTCATAAATCTGCTGTAGAACACCTGTTGAGGCGAGAGAGGTCAACGAGCCACACGTAAACAAAGGGTCAGCTGCGCTAAAACAAACCAAACGTAAACAAATTAAAGGCGAAAATAAAGTAAATGCATTGTACTATGTTTCTTTAAAATAATCAATAACAGAGCAGCTGTTAGTTACATGCTTTAAACAAATCTTGGACGATTTTCAACACAACAGTTAAACAGAGATGGAAATAGTGTAAGACTTACCTGTGAAACCTCCAATCTAGTTAAATGACTAGACACAAATGTAGATTAGATTAGTTCCTAAGAAGTGTTGTGTAGTGATCTTTGAAAGGTTCAGTGATGTTTTGTCGAAGTGAACGACAGGGCAAAAATTTTTCTCACGTAATATCAACAAATGGGTATCCACAAATTCGTCAGGGATAAGGATGCTGAAAATGACATAATTTCATGGGAAAATTATATAATAAAGTTAAAAAAGGCAAAAATACAAACCGTAATGACAGATGGGAATCAAGAAATCCTTGGTTTGGCAAATTTTCTGCATGTTCCTTAGAAACGAAACAAAAGAGAGTTGTTATTGGGTAGTGAAACAAGCAAACTCACGTCCAGGTCGCTCCTGAAATAAATTCAGAAAATTATAATTTAAACTGAAAATTTATATTCCCAGGACCTTCAAATGATGGGTCAAGGCCAAATACGAAAAAGTAACGGAAAAGCAGCTTCAACTTACCAGGAATGAAGGTAAAAATGATCCTTATTAATGAGCAGCCACCTGATTGGTCGAAATCCAAAATTGCATCCAAGGCCTATTTGATTTACACAAATCCAGTAAACGGTGAAATAAATTCTAGAACAGTCAGCCATCATATCTGGACCACAAGTGTCAAAAACTTAAAACAGGTCTGCCAATTCAAGTGCAATTAAAGCGACTCGGTAACCCGAAAGTGTAGAGCTTACTCTGAACCAAAATTTTAAACCTTAAGTTTATCTAATTTTGTTAATATCCAAAAGGACACTGTCCTTAATATTTAATTAGTTTTAATTAGCGCAGGGACAAACGTTTTTTGCTTTTGATTATCTGGTATTTGCAATAAAACTTTGCATTTTGAGTGCCATCTATGTTTAATTGAAATAACTAAAGCATTTAAATTCATCTCAGCTGGATATCTAAAATACAGCAGACTCAGAGACATCTGGCTGTCAAAAAATATAATAAAGTAAACTAACACAAATTTCAAATAATCTTTATTTAAAAATAGCATGACAGCAGATTTATAGGTAAGATATTTCTTCGATGGTAGAAGGGAACCCACAAAGGCCCTGAAAGGTAAAAGAGTAATTATAGCAAACCTATAGTAAGTTCCACGTTAAATAATCATAAAATCATGCGCACTGTCTCTTATTAATGAAACATTAAAATAATTCTGCCCAAAGGCGGACTGATCGTATGCCATAAGGTCGATTATTCAAAACTATATACAAGAACTTAAGAAAATATTTCTTTTGAACAAACTATTTGAAATTTCTATAGGAAATAAAATTATTTCTAAACTAAAAAAACTTAATTGCTACAGCATGCATTAAAATATAAAAGAAAAATTAATATCTAAAAGGTGCAAAAATCTAAATTTATAACTTACCTTAAAATTCAAAAATAAAATCAATAATAATCCGTAAAAATTCAAAATAAAAATCAAAAGTTATTATTTCTCTATAAATCAAATAAAGTATTCTTACATAACAATATGTTATGTTATATTTTGTACAGAAAATTTAAACCTTTTTTCGAAATTGTAAAAATATACAGGGAATTCAGTTTTAAAAAAATATTTCTATGATTTTTCTCACTTTTACTTGACTTTCAATTGTTTCTTTATTGAAATTTTCGAAATCCTTGGAAAAATTGGTACTATAAGTTAGGTTAAATATTTTTATTTTATAGTTCCAAAGACAAATCAAACAATGGGGATGAGAACGTTATAGGAATCACCGTATACCTTTATAATTATTTGCTTTAGGTAGAATTTTAACAAAACGCTCTATTTTGCAAAAACGTTCGTCTTAGAAGTTTTTCCGTGTTTCTTCAAACAACGGAGATATTTGAATTAAAAATATTCAGCATTTTCAAGTTTCATCTTTATCTCAAAGTAGGTCGTGGATTTTAAATGGCTTTAAACCATTTTATGGCGATTTTTTTAAATTGATAATTTTATAAAGTTCATGTATTTTAAGAGCAGAACTTAGTCCTCGAACCTTCTGGTTATTTCATGCTTATGTTGGCTTATACCCGTAAGTTGCCCTTTTTAGTTCTTTAATTACTTTGAACCTCTGAGAAAGACAAGATAAACAAAAATTAAACTCAAGTCTCTATGTGTGTGCAAGCCATTTCAGATGGCCTAAAAGTTAGTTAGTGATTCTATAAAATTCCTGGAGCAACACTTAATCCTCGTATCCTTCGGTGACTTTCGTGCTTTACAAAAGCAGTAGGTACTAAATGAAATCAATTAATAATAACTAGATTCTCCAAATTAACATCGGTATTTTAAGTGGGGCAATACCGCTCCTGAAAATTACCTAAGTCTAAGTATAAATAAAATCCTCCCCTGTGTCAGATTACAGAATGCAGACCTGCAGGTGGTTATATTCCCGCCACCCTGAAAGGAATATTTCAGCAAATTTCCGACTAACAGTAGAGAAAGAGAGAAAGAAGAAAATTAATGGAATTGCTTTCTATATGCTTCTACTCCAGAAAACGTGATTTACAAAGACCAAATTACTGAAAAAGACCCCCCTATTCAGTAATAAACTTTTAGTTTTGCGAGTTCTTTATAGTGAACGGCAGTGATCTTCACAATAGTTGTGTACTTAAGTCTGGGTGAATAAAAGGTAGTTTGGTTAATACTAGAGCATTATTTAATTCGTCGACGCCTTTCTTTGTGTTTAAGCACGCCACTTTACGTATTTGGATTACTAAAATGTGGATACAGGCTTTGTATTGCCTTCTTTTATTATTCGTTTTATTTTAATTTATTTATGGAGGAACTATTTCTTTATAATTACTTTTCGTACCGTGTGTTGACAAAATTATTAAAAATATGTTGTCGCTAAGTGCCCCACGCATAATTTAATTACGCTTTTTAATAAATATGCACTAAATTATTTTTCTGTTGAGGTCAGTTTTTTAGTAGATCATGAATAAAAATTTATTTTCATCTCTAGTAATTTTAAGGATGACAATCGTAGCAGCGCTGCATCACAGGAAAAAATTTAAATGAGCTTTATGTGAATATTTTCACGTCTTCTACACGCCTTATCAAAATTATCCACATTCACTAAGACACCTTGTGTAGTAACAATAGAGGTTAATTCTTTAATACGCTTACCTTCCTTAAAGCCTGCAAATAGATATAAATGACGCACCCCCTATTTTGAATAAAAAAAACAATGACGCTCTCTGATAGAAAAAAATGCTGGTGGTGGAAATAATCATTTATATATATTAGGCCTTTGCCAGGTTAAAACGCATTCCAGGTTGCTATAATAGATTCATGTCTCGTCACTGCCAATTAGTATCATCAATCTACCCCACGATACAATTTCCAATTCCCCAGCTAACCCCTGGAAAGACGAAAAATTAATCATAATTTCGCATATATATGTATATGAATAATTTATAAAACCGAAGTCAGTATGCATGAAATCGATTTATTATTTATTTGCTTTTATATAAGTATTTATAAATTTGGAATGAGCGAAATGAAGATCAACATGAAATTTCACGCTACCATACATAAAGCCTTCATTACCAATTAGTAGCATTGAAATATAAGGTACCTAATAATGCTAATTACACAAAATATAGACAGAACTTACACCAGTATTTATTAAGTATTCTTACTTAATTAATGAAAGGGCTTTTTTATAAAGTCAATATAGCGAGCAAACTTGGCACTCATAACTGAACTCTAATTAACTGCTAAGTGCATATTTCCATTGTCTAGAAATACAGAAAATTTCTTTATAAATTTGTAGTGCCCGTATTAGCAAAACACATTTAAAACTGTAAATAACTGATAAACACTAGAATTTTGTCTTGAGTTCATTGTAATATATGTAACTGTATGCTGTCTTTCAACAAATTTCGAATTGTTCCCCTGCTGTCGTTTAACGAGCATTAGTACGCTTCAGTCCCGTCCGCCTAGGAATACATTTGTTCGTCCTGATTATACAGTAATAAAGTTAATAATAATTTACCATAAAAAATTATTCAAAATTCAAACTACTTCTCCAAATAAGCTTTACACCCTAAATATTAAGTTGAGAGTCTTGTGTTATAAGGCGAAACTTCAAGAGATCCGCTCTTTGAAGTTTGCTTAAATTACAGGGAGAATTAGCAAGGGTGTAGATAATTCGACCGCATAGCGAGTACATTTAAATTATATTACTGTTGGTTTTTTTAAGTTTTAACGTTGTTAGCGCCAAGTATCCGTGTTTTGAATATGCCGTATTTTTTTCGTTTCTGCAATCAAGTGGAGCCTTCGGGTTGGGAAATTTATTTAACATATTTGAAGTCACAATATAGAAGTAATGACCCCGAAAACTACTTTCATCTGCACGATAGTTTGGAAAGTTTATCTAGTTTTTTATGTAATAGTCCAGTGCCAATAATTATTTTTCAAAATAAATTCTTAGCAGTATGGATGGTCGTTAAATTTAGCATTAATGGTATATAAATGGGGAAAAATCGATTGGACCCCAACAATTAACCAGAATAAGGGTGGGGGTGGGAAAAGGGGTGAAAAGTGATTTTTTACGGTTTCCGGGAAAACTAGACCTCTATCGAAAAATTGAAACGCAAAAGTTGTAGATAATTGAAAAATCTACAACTTTTATTTAATTTTTCAACATAACCTCAAAACTATTGAGAAAAACGCCAAAAACCAATTTTTTGTTCTCCCACAAAAATGATTGGATTTTAATGACATTTGGTGAAAATGTACATTTTTGTGTCTCAAATAAACTGTAAGTAATTTTTTTAAGCGAAATATTTGTTATTTGATTTTATCGCGAATTTAATTTGAAAAAAGTCCTAATTTTCAATAAAAAAAGTTGATTAACAAAATTTTGATTTTTGAAAATTTCAGGTCGGAATTTTTTTCGTTGAAACCTCTACTTTAAGATAGTGTAAAAAAATCATACTGTTACTGTGGAAGAACATTGTCAAAAATTGGAAAAACCAAAACAAAGACCTTTTCAAGATCGATTTCTCCATAAACGCCACGAATTCTTCATTGCTTATTGAAATGAATAAATATTAAAATAATGTTGCCAAATATACATTTCTGGATAATCGATCAAAACAACTACTCTACCATTTAATGCTAAAATCCGGTTCCTCAAGGTGAATGCTAAATTAACTTCAATAATTCTTGGTTGGATAAAATTCTGGAATCGGATTGAAATAATTTTCTTGTGTGTTCCACAAAATATAAGAAAAATGGACCATATCCGACCAAGTTGTGGTGCCCATGACATTAATTTAATATTGACCATTTGTGATATTGCTTCTGGCAGCACCATGTTACTAATGCAGTGAGGTTCTAAAGTCTGGAACGCTCCATTAAATTCCAAAATAATTTTTTTCTGCAAAAACGACGCTCAGACGCGTCAATTGTTTATTTTATTTTTCTGTTTTCGAGTTACTGATTTATTTGTGGCATTTCACTATGATTTTATTTTATTTTTTTAAATAGCAAACTTCAATTTCTTATTCGAAATTCACATTTATATATTTTTAATCAAAAATTTTATAGAATTTCATAAGAAATTTTTTTAAATAAATGCAAATTAAATTAAAAAACCTAAAAATGCTTCCGAAATTTAAACTAAGCAGGCTCTGGAATTTGAAATAAAACAATTGAAAAACAATAATATATCATTTCTTCATCTAATGTCAAAATTATGTCATCCTATCAAATCGGTTTAATGGCTCACAGAAAAGTACCAACTTATTGAGGTTACGCAAAAAATTAAAATAATAACTTGGAAAAAACATGGTACAAGGAAAAATCGAAAATAATTTGATTTTTCAAAATTATAAAAATATTTAGATTACAATAATACTCGCAATAATATGAAAATTAAATGGTATGTTCAAATTGTTGTCCGTTGACCCCCTGACAATGAGCTAAACGGGAGATGAACTCATTTTAAATATTCAGGCGTAATGTCTTGTATTACTTGCCGAATTATGTTCTTTAACTCACCAATATTTTCTAGCCTACTAGCTAGCATACACTAAACCTTTAATATAGCCCAATAAAAATTAATCGAGTTAGGTCAGGTCAGGGGAGTGAGTATGTCACTCTATTGCACCACGCCGACCTTTCCACTTATTAGGAAAAACTTTATTGAAGTAAGGCCGATAGTAAGGCCGAGCAGGAAGAACATAGTGAAGTGGAGCACCTTCTTGTTGACACCAGATCTGGTCATCAACTGTATTTGGATCATGTGCATTTGGAAATAAACCAATTAAGGTCTAGAATAATTTCATTCGCAGGAATACCAAATTTAAATTCCCATATGAAAAAAGTATGGTCCCAAAATTCTGCTTTTATTATTAGTCTAGTGCCGAACCGGTTTTCAGATGCCAAATATCGTCATAATTCTTAGCAGTATATGGATGGTCGGAAAACTTAGTATTAATGGTATACCTATAACTGAGTAAAAATCGATTGGACCCCAACAAATAACCAGAAGTAGGGTGGGGGTGGGAAATAGGTGTTTTTAGGGGTGAAACGTGGTTTTCTACGATTTTCGGCAAAACTAGACCTCCTATCGAAAAAGTTAAACGCAAAAGTTGTAGATAATTGAAAGATCTACAACTTTTATTTCAACCATTTTTCAACATAAATTATTGAGAAAAACGCCAAAAACCAATATTTTCATTTTTTATTTTTATCTCCTACAAAAATGATTCAATATTAATAAAATTTGGTGAAAATGTACATTTTTGTATCTCAAATAATAAGCTGTAATTTTTTTGAAGCGAAATATTTATTTTCTGATTTTATTGCGAATTTCATTTTAAAAAAAGGCCTAATCTTCAATAAAAAAAGTTGCTTAACAAAATTTTGATTTATGAAAATTTTAGGACGGAATTATTTTTGTTGAAACCTCTACTTTAAGATGGTGTAAGAAATCATACTGTTATTATGGAAAAACATTGTCAAAAATGGGAAAAACCAAAACAAAAATCTTTTCAAGATCGATTTTTCCATAAATGTCACGAATTCTTCATTGTTTATTGAAATGAAGTGTTGAGAGTGATGCAAAATGGTAATTTCAATGTAATATCAAATAAGGGAACGTTGATTAACCGTTTAAGGTTCGAGATGGTGAAAAAGAAATTGTTTAAACAGTAATTTTACAAAAAAATATTGCTAAAAATTACCGTTTTTGTGCAAGAAAAATTTTTTTAAGCTTCATGGACAGAAATAATTTAAAAATAAGTTTATTAAAATAAATAGGTATTTATAATTATTTCAATTTACAAAGTAGTAATATAAAATCAAAGTAGTAATATAAAATCAAAATTCTATTTTAATCTCATTTTTTTGGAAAGCTGCTCTACATTATCAGATTCAACATAATTTTCGGTTTCTTCAGGATCTCCGACAAGGTCTTCGTTCTTCCAGTTGGGCCCAACAATCTCAGCAATGTAGATTTCAGGATTTGTTGCACTTTACTTTTAATTAATTGAAGAGCACCGCACCTTTTTTATATTATTTTTTGTACCCGCGAGAGCGTTGTTCTTTTATCACTATGGATACTAAATTGAGTTAAACAAAAGAATTAACTTCTAAATAATTGCGTTTTCTGAATAATGTTTTTACAACTCATATATCTTACTTTATAAATTATGTAAGTGAAAAATAAAATAAAATATTATTTGAAAACTGCAAATTGTTATTGTTTAAATAATTTGTTTTTCACCATCCCGAATCTTAAACGGTTAATCAATGTTCTCTTATTTGATATTACATTGAAATTACCCATTTTGTATCCTACTTCATTTCAATAAACAATTAAGAATTCGTGACATTTACGAAAAAATCGATTTTGAAAAGATCTTTATTTTGGTTTTTCCCATTTTTGACAATGTTTCTCCACAGTAATAGTAGGATTTTTTTTACACCATCTTAAAGTAGAGGTATCAACGAAATAAAATTCGTCCTGAAATTTTCGAAAATCAAAATTTTTTTAATGAACTTTTTTTATTGAAAATTAGGCTTTTTTTCAAATTAAATTCGCAATAAAATCAAATAATAAATATTTCGCTTCAAAAAAATTACAGCTTATTTGAGACACAAAAATGTACATCTTCACCAAATTTCATTAAAATCGAATCATTTTGGTTGGAGACTGGTTTTAGGCGTTTATAAATGACTTTGTTTAGGATTTATACAAGCATAATAACAACAAACATATCCAAATTGATAGACTTATATTAATGTTTCATCTCTACACATGCTATTATTAAATTCATTGGACTTTCTTTAATACATGATGAATATTGGATTAAAAATAATAAAATTCAAGACGTCTAAAAACAAATTATTAAAAATTTTTTTTAACTCACCATAAAATTCATTCATTATTGTCACCAATTAAAAAACGAAGTCCACAAGAAGATGTATATATATATTCTTTCGCTCTTACAAGCTCTTCAGGTTCAATTGGTTCAATTGGTTTTAGGCGTTTTTTCCAATAGTTTTGAGATTATGTTGAAAAATGATTCAAATAAAAGTTCAATTATCTACAACGCTTGCATTTAACTTTTTCGATAGGAGGTCTAGTTTTGCCGGAAATCGCAAAGAAACACGTTTCACCCCTAGAAACACCCCTTTTCCCACCCCCACCCTACTTCTGATTAATTGTTGGGGTTCAATCGATTTTTACCCATTTACATACCATTAATCCTAAATTTTCCGACCATCCATATTCTGGTAAGAATTTTTTTTTGTGAAAAAAATTATTGGCACTGGACTATGTTTCCATCGAAACATGAACTTCTCTAGGGAATTGTGTGTACAGTAATGATAATGATAATACATCTGTAACAGATAACACAGGAAACACAATACCCCAGTATTTAATTCCCGCTTACTTTGCGAAATATATTATGTAGAAATGCATCGTTTTGATACATTAGTGGAACGTATACAAACGATTCGTGACAATTTAAGCGTAGATGCACCTATTTACAGACTAGATACAAGGAAAAAGGGATATAATTCACCTCTTACTATTCTTTTCCAACTTCTTATCCCATTAACGTACAAGGACATTGGCGTCAGGTGCTCGGTTTTTCCTAAATTGTGTCTTAATAACATTTTACGACTTTCATTCCACAGACAGACAGCAATAAGCCTTAAATATATTTCACCGAGCAAGAAACATGTAGGGACATTGAAACAATCCAGAATGACAGCAGGTTACAAATATTGTATTATTTAACATTTGATATATTATTTGAAATATAAATTGCATGGTGTAAGTGCAGTCTTGAGAAATCAACTTTGGTTTAGTAAGACAGTATTTTCGGTTTGATTACAGTATTTTTCGTTCTTTCTACTTCCGACCTAATGGCTTTCCAGACATCCCAGGAGTGATAATAGTACTTTGGGTCTCTGTCTGCAGGGTCGCATCGTCTGAATTTTTAGGGCATTATCGAGAATTCAATCAGTTCCTTTTGAAAACAATTGACGCAGAGGTGATTTAAAGTTTATAGTTGGAGATTATTTTATTGAATAATACGGATATAGTTTTACAATATTACTTAGTTATAACCATCACAATAAACTGCAAATCCACTTGCCACAGCCTTACGTTAAAAATTATATAACGAAGAGTCAATTACCTTGAATAAATATAATTCATAACCGCACAGATATAGAGAATTTAGGCGAAGCATATTTTTGGCTTATTAAAGGGATATGATATGAAATTCACAAAAAAAAATTAACACACAACTTAACTTTTTTTATTTAATAAAACACCCCGTAGTTTTATGCAATCATTGAAAGTGTTTTCTCTTTCCAAGATCGAGTACAACTGCTTTTGGAGGAATATACAGAATTTCAGTCATGAAGCTAAAGAGAATATGTTGTCATGTATTTTAACCACCACCAGGGTAAAATGAAATAATCCTCCTAATAAAACAATAACGAGAAACTTAGGTATGGTATACTCATTAGATAAATACAAGTTCAAAAAAAAGGAATAATATCGAAGAACCATCTGATAAATCAGCTGTAGAACACCTGTTGAGGCGAGAGAGGTCAACGAGCCTCATGTAAACAAAGGGTCAGCTACGCTAAAACAAACTAAAAGTAAACAAATTAAAGGCGTAAATAAAATAAATACATTGTGCTA
The DNA here is from genome assembly GCA_963680705.1 of Rhagium mordax. Classification (NCBI taxonomy): domain Eukaryota; kingdom Metazoa; phylum Arthropoda; class Insecta; order Coleoptera; family Cerambycidae; genus Rhagium; species Rhagium mordax. The sequence continues at coordinate 13,716,072 of OY796656.1, forward strand.
TGTTTCTTTAAAATAATCAATAACAGAACAGCTGTCAGTTACATGCTTTAAACCAAGGTTGAACGATTGTCAACTACAGTAACAAAGATGGACTGTATTTATGTAAATTTGTATTAAATTTGTAATTAAATAGCATAAGACTAATCTGTAAAACCTCCTAGTCAAATGACCAGACATAATGTAAATTAGATCCTAAGAAATGAGTGTAGTGATCTTCGATACGGTTCTGTGATCCCTCGTACAAGTCAACGGCAGATCAAAAATTCACATCACGTAATATTAACAAATGATTATCAACAGATTCATCTTCAAATAAGGATGCTAAAAATACCATAATTTCATAGCAAAATTACATAATAAAGTGAAAAAAGGCGAAAATACCAACCATCATGACAGTTGAAAATCTAGAAATCCATGGTTCGGCAAATTTTCTGCATGCTCCTTAGAAACGAAACAAAAAGAGAGTTGTTATTGGGTCGTGAACAAACCCACGTTCAGATTGCTCCTGAAATAAATATAGAAAAATATATTATATATATTATATAATTATATATAGTATAATAAAATATATATTTAAATTGGAAATTTATTTTCCCAGTACTCTCGAATGATGGTTCAAGGCCAAATACGATAAGGTAACAGAAAAGCAGCTTCAACTTACCAGGGATAAAGGTAAAATTTATCCTAATTAATAAGCAGCCACCTGATTGGTCGAAATCCGAAAGTGCATCCAAGGCCTATTTAGTTTATGCAAATCCAGTAAATGGGGCACTAAATTCTAGAACAGGCAGCTACCATATCTGGACCACAAACCACAAGTGTCAAAAACTTAAAACAAATTTGAAACCTTAACTTTATTAATTTTGTTATTATCCACAAGGACACTGTCCTATATTTGTAGATTAAATTAGTTTAAGTTAGAGCAGGGACATAGTTTAAGAAACATTTTTGCTTTTAATTGTCTCATATATGCAATAAACCTGACATGTTGAGTTCCATCTATGTTTAATTCAAGCAACTAAAGCATCAATATTCATCTCAGCTGGAAATCTAAATTACAGCAGAATCAGAGACATCTAGCTGTCTAATGACAAAGTAATATTTATCCTGATAAAGATCTCTAACTTTAAAAAGTCCTTACAAATCAAATAAGAAATAAAACCTGCACGAAATGTAAATAACCTTTATTCAAAACTTGTACAACAGCAGATTTATAGGTAAGATATTTCTTCGATGGTAGAAGGGAACCCCCAACGGCCCTGAAAGGTAAAAGAGTAATTATAGCTAAGTAAGTAAGTTTCACGTTAAATTATCTTAAAATCATACGCACTGTCGCTTATTGTTAAAAACATTGGAAAATCCTGCCCAGTGGCGGACTGATCGTTTGCTATAAAGTCGATAATTCGAAAAACTACAAGAACTAAAAAAAAATGTTCTTTTAAAAGACTATTTACAACTAAATTAGAAAAATAAATTTAAATTTCAAATATAAATAACTTAACTACTAGTGCATGCATAATAATATATAAGTAAAATTAATATCTAGAACGTGCAAATATAAAATACAAAATCTTAAATTTAAAACTTACCTTTAAAATAAAACCCAATAAAACAAAAAATTATAATAAATTCCCAAAGTCCTCTTAACTTAACATATAAATTGGCGCCCAACGTGGGGCCTAAAGGAAATAAAAACTACCCAAAAGAAAATCAAAAATAATAAAATTATAATTATCTCCATAAATTTCCCTGCCGTAACAATATCCTCAAATTTCAATGTTTTTATGAAACGTGATCTCATAAGTAATTAAGTACTAAAATTACGACAGAAATGTGTCGGCGAGTAATGGGTAAATTATTTTGTCGGTTGGAAATATGTGTCCAAAACGCATTGGCCAGACGCCAGACATTCTTAAAACAAATTAGTTGTGACAGTTTAATTAAACCGTTGGGCTGTGTATATTGCAAAATGGAATAAAATTTTATAGTTCATTTAATTGCAATTTAAATCAAAAAGGTCAACGTGTCTCATTACAAAATAATATGCAATTTACGATTTGACTACTAAATTATATAATAATTGTAGTTTAACATTAATTACCAAATATGATGAGCACTTTATATAGCAAAGATAATTCACATAATACATTTAGCCCCTAAATCAAACTCGCCAAGGCGTATGAGCTATTCAATATGGAGGATGAATAACAGAAATGGGATTTTGCATGCACTGGAACGAGATAAACTGATCTTTTGCAACTATTTCTTAAAATATAAAGGGCTGTAGGGTTCGGATCAAGTCTACAACTTATGTTGTTACGTATTATGTGTAATGTCATTAAAAAAAATTTTAAATAATAATTACTTAAATAACTTTAGGTTTTTAATAATTCCTGCAAATGATGGAGCAATTTTGATTTTAATTCATTCAACAAATTTCGTGAATAAAATTTTGTAATTAGTCATAAAGGAATATACTGATATCGAAAAAAAATTACATGAAACAAAATTGCCCCCAAGTGAATAATTCCCCCAAACCACTTTTGGTGACTTTTGATTATCTTTTATTTCAGAAAGCATTGTACTTATGTTTGGATATCAACATTATTAATACAATTATTAATTCTGCATCCAACCGGTAATTCAAGTGCATTACGAGTGCGGCCCTGTAATCTACTTCACAGGTTCGTGGTTTCGACCGCATGCCGACCCGTCAAACACTCTAGCTGCCGCCATTAAAAGTGAAAATTATATTTCGAGAAGTTAATAAACTTCCCATGAACCTCTAATGAAATCATGAATTATTATTTTTGGGAAATTCACCAGCCTAATTTCATTAAGTGGATTCTCAAATGTGAATATTTCATCTTTTAATGTACCTCCACCAAATTAATCTTGTCTGCAAAAATAATGAACGTGATATCTCATAGGAATTTCTTCAATTTAACACTATTTTCAAATTTAAAGATAGAGAAATGCACCTACTTATGTTCAATGAATTTATTTGTAATGCATTATTGTCTTCTTTAATAATAACTAATAATTTTTTTACAATTCTCTTTCTTTGCTTGATATGCATTGTTTATAAATGACTTTATTTAGGCTTTATTCAAGCATAATAACAAAAACCTATCCAATTTGATATACTCACATTGATGTTTCATCTCTAAACATACAATTATTAAGTTTATTGAATCTTCTCTAATGCATGATAAAAATTGAATTAAAAATTACAAATTTCAAAACGTCTAAAAATTAAATTATGGCAAAAATTATTTTTAACTTACAAATTCATTCATTATGGCCACCAATCAAAAAACGATGTCCCTAAGAAGATTCAATGAACGTGATTTTGGGGTCCCTCTGAAGAGCCATATAGGCGAAAGAACATGTACATCTTCTTAGGGACATCGTTTTTTGATTGGTGGCCATAATGAATGAATTTGTAAGTTAAAAATAATTTTTGCCATAATTTAATTTTTAGACGTTTTGAAATTTGTAATTTTTAATTCAATTTTTATCATGCATTAGAGAAGATTCAATAAACTTAATAATTGTATGTTTAGAGATGAAACATCAATGTGAGTATATCAAATTGGATAGGTTTTTGTTATTATGCTTGAATAAAGCCTAAATAAAGTCATTTATAAATAACTAATAAGTCTAAAAATATAAGATTGAGGATTTTTTATGCCATATAAAAATATTCGACTGGAATTTTGCAGCTAATATTTCATTTTCCTTTTTAAAACATTGAAGTAGCTTTTATATTATTACCTCTAGATAATGACAATTTTGTTGGCATAATCCGCCTTATTACATACTGTCTTTTCCAGTATCATCGAGTTCCTTATTTGAAGTTTGTCCTTAATTTATTCTGTTGGTCTATTTTTTCCACATTTATATGTTTAATGTATGTTAGAGTTAAAGACCAAAACCTTTGTGAACAACTTACAAGTTTACACATTGGAATTTACACTGAATATACCAATTTAATATTATCAATTACTTATATATTAATACATGTTAATTACTTGGCTAACATACAAACAGTTCAGGCGTATAGGAGGTTGATTAACAGTGTTCCTTTTTGTCAATAATTTAGTTCCAGAGCTACTCAATCCGCTTTTACTTCCCCTCAAGGGCCGCAAAATTTGGATATTAATTAATGTTGTATGTTGGGCATAAATTCATACGTAATTATCTTGCTTGGTCATTATGTAAGATATCCTTCAAAGTTGCTCCGGAATAAGTGAACTCCTAAATTATTCTGTTACATTAAATATTTTTGAGGTTAGTATATGTTAAAATCCTTTCTTGTTAATTGGTTCAATTATTGGCATTTTAAAAATACTTCCATCTTAAGGAAATTTTGTGGAATGAGGTGTAGATCAAAATTTACAAAATTTACCTTAAAGAGTCCATATATTGAAATAATAATTGTTTCTTGAAGAATGTAACTTATTTATCATACCCTCTTCATTATATACACAACTGGAACAAAATTCACTTTTTGATTTGTATACTATGCTCTGATAGTATTTCAGTCATTAATATCAAGAAAAAGATGCTATTGGATAATCAGAGGAACTTAGTAACCAGAATATAATATATCCCATAACAACGTCAATGTTGCCGTAGGGAAATAAGAACTCCTGTTCTAATCATGAACAAGTCAGTGATGTCCAAGGCGATCAAGCTTTGAGAACATTTTCTTAGAGCAAGCGTCGCACTGAGACAAAGTAGCCTTTCTCTAGCTTTTTTGTTCGACTCCATATACGTTTGATGATATGCACAACAATTCCAGGACAATTGAATGATATTAAATAAAATAACAATATTCGATAAAAAACGTTTATTTCTTAAAAAAGAATATAATTAAAAATGTATTTGTATAAAAATGTGTTGAACAAGATTTTTATATATAAAATTATGATAAAGGGTAATGATTAACCTTTAAATTTCGCAAAGCACATACATTTTACTGATTGGTCTCTCTTGTTTAGGACTGAGGTTCCCAATTTAGCATCCAATTTGTAATATTTAATCGACATTTTCTTATTATATGTACCAAAATCAGTATCTCGCTCCAGAAAATGTTGAATACCACCAAGTAGTATTATTTTCTATATTGAAACAAAATGCTTTGGAAATATTACAAAAAACATAATGAAACATACATTATTATAATAAGTTAAAACAGTTATTAGCAAACCAAATGTGCAATTCTTTAAGAGGCTAACAAAATAATAAAATCAAATACAAAACAACTCAGGTTATACCGGGTGGCCACGAGTCAATGTACGCCCCCAATTTTTTGGTTGTTTTTGAATTTAAAAATTTCGGATTTGGTATACGTGAATAAGAAAAAGTGGGCTATTTTTAGACTACAGGAACGAAAATATCACTTCCGGTTGAACCGGAAGTGACATCAACTTTTTTTTTTTTAAATGAAATGACCATGTTTTTTATGGTGTTTTATAAAATATAAAATTTTAACTGCAGCGGTTTTTCCAATTTCAAAAATTCCAAAAAATAAGTGAGCTACTAACAATTTTTCATTTTGTACAAAATGGCCGCGTCAGATGAATGCAATGTAAGAAAATTACTAAGTAGGCTATGGTTATTATTAGCAAGGTAGTAAGCTTGCCTGTAAAGAATAAAATAGTTATTTAAATTACTGATAGATACGACTATTTTTAGGTTTTTTTCAAAAACGGAATTTAATTTTCATTTTCATTTCCGTAGGGGTCCTATGGAAAATTTTTAAATGGGACCGTACTATATTTTTTATTATTCGGACATAATGATTCATAAGCTTTAATTTTTTTGCCAATAATCATTTCTTAACGAGATCCTCTGTAATAATAAAAGTGTATTTAAAAGGTAAGCATAATAACGTTTTCTATGCGAGGCATTTCGACTTAAGTAAATGTTGAGTAATAGCGTGACAGAACTGTCATAATTTCATCAAAAGCATCATATCCAATTTCAATAAATTTTTAGATTGATCAAGTCAGAAATAAATAAAAATTCATACTTTTGAACTACAAGAGATAGAGCCAAAATTCAGAAAATGGTATGTTGACAACACCTGTATGTATCCATTGTACCATAAAGTAATTATACAGGGTGTTCGATAAATACGATACACTAGAGTGAAAAAGTAGAAAAAAAACATGCTTATATATATCACCCTGTATGAGGTGCGTATGAAGCAAAGTTAAATATTTTCAAACTGTTGTTTAAAGTTAAAGAATTTAGGATTAAAACAGTTGAAAAACATCTACAATCTATAAATAAATAAAAAAGTTACAGCTTTGTAAAATTGGTCTATATTTAGGATCATTTCAAATTCGGGTCAGTATATTATTTTAATGCCTCTCTATTCTCTCTATTTATGTAATATTAGCTCTAATTGTTATCTTTGACATTTTTTTTCAACGTATTTTCCCATCTCCTCATTTTTTTACAATGGGGTGGTGACGATCTGATCCTCTCCAAAAATATTACTCTAGAAGAGCGGTGTATTTGTATGGTGAGTACGTCAACGATTCATTATTTTATTTACTAGATGTTTCGTATCCACAATTATTGTCTATCTCTAAGGTTCATCTTTTTTCTTTTATCCAAGAACACCGACTAATACCGTTAAAAAAATTATTTTATGTACTATATAAAATAATTCAATATAAGAAGTTCTCGTCATTAAAAATCGGAATATACAGTGTCCGACAAAAAAGTCTGCACCATATGGGAAATTATTTTGTTATTGACTTTCAGAAAACTTTTATACTTGATAAAAGTTTGTGCATGGTCTCAAACGAGCAAGCGTCTACATAAGTTTTGCTAGTCCGAGCGCTTAGGTTGGAATATCAAATTATTTAAAATTGGCTCAAGAGTAAACTACCCTTATTTTTGAAGAAACTAAAAAATTTGGTTCATAATGCAAAGTTACATCCAAATATAAAATTTGGTTGCTCGGTTGGGAAAATAAAACTTTTCACTGAACTAAATATTTTTCTATTACCAGAAATACTCTCAAAATAATAATTTTAACCTAAGCAATGTATTAAAATCCACTTTGATGAACACTTTATACTTTTTTTGCCAAATAAATATTTTGTAAAAAAATTCTGCATTTCTTGGTCGAAGTTGTTCTAGTGTGTTCCAGTATTGACATTTTTGGGAAATTTTTAGACAGATCTTTTCGAAAAAACTTCATTCAACTCTGAAAATGTTAAATAAATCAAAAACATTTCCCTAAAATAAGTAGGTACACGTCAAAGAAATTTCCATATACAAAAAAATTAATATTATTTAATTAAAGCCTTGTGTCATAAATATTTCTCATTTCTTTGCATTGTCAGAAATTGAATTTTTTTTCGAAAAGATGTGTCTAAATATTTTCTAAAAATATCAGCACTGGAACAAGCTAGAAATTTGCACAAAGAGATGGAGCATTTTTTTACAAAATATTTATTTGGCCAAAAAAGTATGGCTAAAAGTTCACCAAAGAGGGTTAAAATTATTATTTTAAGAGTATTTCTGATAACACAAAAATATTTAAAAATATAGTTCAGAAATTATGCGTAAAAACGTTGAAAACTTTAATTTTTCGAATCTAGCAACTAAATATTTGGACGTAACTTTGCATTATGAACAACTTCTTCATATAACATTTTTCGATATCTTCAAAAATATGGGTAGTTTACTCTTGAGCCAATTTTAAATAATTTAATTTTCCGATCTAACACAAATTTGTGTAGACAATTACTCATTAAAGACCGTGCACAAAATTTTAATCAAGTATAAAATGTTTCTGAAAGTCAATGGGAAAATAATTTCCCATATTATGATGCAGACTTCTTGGCGGACACTGTATAACTATATAAGTTATTATTGTATTTTTACAACAATATTATTCCAATATTAGTAAGTCCCCATGTAGTTCTTTATAAAATTTGAGTGACCTCTTACTTAAAAGGATCTGTCGTATATGAAAAAGTATAACAAACTTCTTCATTTGCGGTACATGACAGACATTTTCTTGCCTGGTGCAATATGAACCGTTTATAGCCTTTGTTACGCGACACCTCTATGCATCATCTCTGGGTTAGCCAAAAGGTTAGACTGCATTATACCGTAAAGTATTTTCTCCGAAATTCTATGCTCAAATGAGAACATATACTAGCTGTACTTATTTACGTAAAGCATTGTTGCTTGTATGCAATATTTTCCAGATTTATGTTCAATAAATATCGCATTTTCTGCAGAATATAATAAAATCACTTCTTTGATAAACTTTCCTCGATATTGGTTATAGTAGCAATACACATTTTTAAAAACGTTTTCTTTTGAGAGTTATTTTGCATATATAATTTCTTTGTTACCTTCTCAAACTTCATCGTCATTTTCTGCATATTATATGAAACTTGGAGAATCCCTTCCATGAACCGTGTTCAAATCTGTTAAGCAGAAAGTCCACATTGGAATAACTCCCCATATCTACACAAACAGGGTTAGATGAAATATTGTTCAACACCTGAAGCATTCTTTCAGCTATCCTGATAAAAAATAATTATCCCTTTACTAAAAGCTATAACTATTTTTTGACTAAAGCATTTTGTCACATATGATATTTTTCTCCACCCTGACTCCGAGTTTTATATGAAACAAACTAATTTGCACTTATTTCATTTTTTTCTGAAAGTATTTGTTCTTATTCACTTTATCCGTCATATTCCCATTCAACTTTAACTGATTGGAGTAGTCACATCAAAAAATTATCTGTAATAAAATAAAAGACAGTGCGATCAAGGAGCGCCGGCAATTTAACCTTCGCAGTTATGTTGATGCTATCAATAGCTGATTCAATTATTTTGTTTTGTTTCCTTAAGTTGATTGTAGGAAGGGGAATAACTTACACTTCTCAATACAATGAATTTTCTAGATATTGGATCTGTGTGTTCATTATATCTAGATCAACAAATTGTACTAGTAATAATAATATAAAATTGGAGTATTTCGTTTAACCAGCGTTTGTACGTAATCGGGTTAATACTGGCTTTAATGCATTTGTAAATATAATAATGTCTGTTTCTCACTTCAAAAACAGTTACGGAAATAATAATAGTAAGTGGTTGACTCGCAATAATACCTATATAGGCGATAAGCTAAAGGATCTGTAAAAGTAATTTTAATGAATGTGAATTATATACTTACTATAAAGAATCAGAAAAAGAATATATTGAAAATTAAAAATGTTAAGAAATTTTGACCCAGCACAGCAAGAAATGGGTGTCGAATAACGTCTTTAAATCACATTATAACATTTGGTAACAAACTGATATCATCTTTTGCCTTTTTTAAATAAAGAGTTTGTGAGATAAGGACCTATTGTTTCACCCTTAATCTTAGTATTATGGACTCACACGGGTACCACTTTCCTAATTCTACTTCTTTATTTGCATAACTTTATATTTTTACAATTTTACTATAAGCTTTCTAATCTCGTTATGAAATCCAACATGTTATAACGAAAAGATCGAGCTTTATGAAATATAATAAAGTCCGATCTTGTATATCAAAAAATAATAATAAGCAGCTGAACTTGATTGAAACTGTCGGAAGAAACACTTATTTTGAAACTGATTTTCAGTTCTGTTGCCAGTAATAATTATTTTAAATAAACGTATAACACGGAACGGGCGAGTAGCTTTTTTATTATAACATTCATAATTATATCATATTTATTATGTTATTATAAAATGTATTTATATAAATAAAATTGTCGAAAAATAATAATAAGGATTGTACTGAAAACTTTTAATAAATAGCATTCTTTAAATATGAGCCACCCATGTATAAATAACTGTATACTCTAGGAAGAGAACTAAATAAAAGAAATAATTTATTTTCCGAATGCAAGCGTATTTTTATCCCGCGAAGCTCTAAGCTCGAACCCAGTTTCACAAACTTTTAATTATGAGGTTCTCATGACAAAATTGTTTCCCCGTTGAATGTGCAATACGACAAATGCCACATTGTCCGATTTACACTTATATGTATTGCGTACTTTGCGGGGACATTTGGTTAACTTCCAGAGCATACTGTGGTCGTAATTATTTACGGAGGTGATAATGAGTTTTGTTGGGAATGCAGGAAGTGTCTTTACAATACAACTTGCACGATGAGGATATTCATTCATGTGGACACTAGCGAGGAGAGTGATACCGACAATAATTATTTCTTCTCTAAATTACTATTTTTGGATGTATTTGTATTTATATTTAGCTATTTTTTTTAATTTGTGCAGCGCTAACAGAAACCAAAAATTTGTATTCATTGAAAATTGATTCCATTAATAAAAAAATAATTACCCATATTTTCAGGATTATCTTCAATTTTTAAGGACTGTACAACCAAAATACAAATACATCCCAATAGCACTAAAAATTAATAGCTATTGGAAGCAAAACACAATACTTAAATCTAGAACCTGCTCTGTTGCGTCTATTTATATTATTCCTTTACTCAATGATACTACACAATCTATAAATTATAGTTCCTTCAAACATTTGTTAATGTAGTAAATTAATCTCTGTAACTCACTACTGGGTTTGTAAACCCTTATCAAAACCAAACTGTTTATTGACTAAAATGTAGCTACGGAAATGAATCATTTAATCGTGATAACGGGACAAAACAATTAGATTGGATCAGGCAGATCTCTCGAAAACAAGAATAAAAAAATCGAAATTCAAAGAGATTTTTTTTGTTTCCTCACAGAATAGATTAACGATAAAAAATCAATGACCAAACAAAAGAAAGAATTAGGCGTTCGCAGCGCCCTCTACGTTACACGACTTTACTCAGCGGCTCAAGAAACCCCCATATACCAAATTTGGATGAAATAGCATTAATAGTAACCGAGAAAAAATTGCTTTTGACTTTTTTTGGAAGCAAAATGGTACTAAGGTATGTTCAGCTAAAATGATTTATTTTTACTCAAGGAACCTACGATTACAGTTTTGGCGCATTCTTTAATGGCCACCCTGTATAATATGTTACAATTTTACATTGAATACTAACGTCGTAAATAAATTATTCAAGAGATTTAACTTTTTACTAAAACCCCAGTAGTTGTTTCCCTGTTTAAATCCAATCTGCGGTATCATTAGGAAATGGATGTGAAACTTGCGTTTTTAAAATATTTTCCTTTAGGTGTAAATTAATTAAGCACCAAGAAAAATACAACTTCTTTTTTTGTTGGTAATTTTATCACCGCTTCGTGAAATTTTCTCAATTTTCCTTTCATTACGCCCAGTTCATTTTTCTCACGAAAGGCGTAGAATATAAATAATTAAGGGTAGGATATGCCTTTGCAACGTGCCCTAATGGACGTCTGGGCGTATCTGAAGGGATACAAGAACCCTTTTAAACTTGCAACGTTCGGTCAGCCTTCAGGCTACGTTCCTTTCACACTCTTTCTGATGTTTTTCACATTTTCCTCTTTTTTAATGATATCAGATTGAAAATATTTTTCTATAGCTGTCGTGTTTGTAATTTTTATGTGGCACGTTCACCGGGGTCTGCTTTAAACATGAATGATGTCGTTAAATGACACTTGAAAATGGTTTTTAGATAATTTATGTACAGAGTAGAGACCCTGGAACAGCACTCTAGATTGTCACAGACGATAAAGAAACCATCGCTTTACTTTTTTATTTTTAATGTGGATAGAAATCCTGCCTAAATTATTTGCTGTGAAATTTCTTGCTTAATGAGAATCGATTTTAAAAAGACAAATCTAGAGTTAGGTCATGGCTACGATTATTACCTTAATTGAAAAAATATTTAGATAATAATATATTGACAGAAGTAACTAAACTAAAAAGAAAAGATGTGATATATTTTAAATTTTAAAAATTATTATGGAACAAAAAAAATTTCGCCATTATCAGGTAGCATAAATAAAATAAAAGGTATCTTTTTAATCTGTAAAAACAAAACTGCAATAATATTAATTTTAGAAAATAATCCGTTTCAAAAATATTCATTATTTGATTATTCAAATTTTTTAAATAATTCTTTTTTTCACAAAATCCTCAACGCAACGATTAAATGGTCCAGTATTATTTTACAATTATTCCTAACATGTTATATATTACCTCCACTCGATAACGCCATAATTCTATAACAGGTAACTGGATTTCCAAGCAGGCTTTTGTTTTCCTAACATTACCAGGATAAACAAGAAGTACTTATCCTAACTTCGATGACTTGGGCTTTATCAAAATAATTATCTAACATTTCTGCAGATATTTGAATAACAGCTTGGGGGAGTACTTAATGGTCAATACGACGTCTAGATGAAAGATATACATGAATCAACCCCTTTGTTATCAGAAGCCCTTAAGTGACGGGACAGAAAACATCGATATTTGGTTATGGGTGATTTGCATGTTTTTATTTACGTAACTTTCTCGGACTGAAACACATGTGAAAGAACACATATCAATGTGAATATAAAAATCGATGTAAATATTTAGTGAAATTATATCGAAAAGTTAGATGTTTTCAGTTGCATTAAATTTATTACAATATCTAATAAATATTTTTATTTAAATAAAAAATGTCTACCAAATATTTCTAAATCATTTAAAAATATATATTAGACAGGTTTATATCAAAATAATCTAATATATTTTTAATTGAAATAATATGTCTGGTAGATATTGCTATTTGTATTAACCAGATAGATATATACTTTTAATTGTATTAAAAAGATAGACATTTTTATTTAAATTTAATTTAAATAAATTTTAATAAAATATCTGATGGATATTTATATTTAAATGACTAAAATATCTAGTTAATATGTCTAAATCGTATTAGATATTTTTAAATTAAGTGAAAAATTCTAATGCATATTTCTAATTGAAGTAAAAATACCTGATAGATATTTTTAATTGATTAAACATATTTGGTTATTTCTAATAGAATTAAAGTTATATATTAGATTTTTCTATATGATTTAAAAATATGTACTAGTTATTGTTAAATGAATTAAAAATCTTTAGTAAATATTTAATTGAAGTAAAAATGTCCGATAAATATTTTAAAATTAATTAAAAATATTTGGTTGATATTTCTAATATAAGTAAAGGTATATACTTATCAGATATTTCTATATCATTTAAAAACATGTACTAGATATTGTTAAACGAATTAAATATATTTAGTAAATCTTTTTAATTGAAGTAAAAATGTCCGATAGATATTTTTAATTGATTAAAAATATTTGGTTGATATTTCTAACACAATTAAAAGTATATATCAGATGCTTCTATATCATTTAAAAATATGTTCTAGTTATTGTTAAATGAATTAAAAATGTTTAGTAGATATTTTTAAATGAAGTAAAAATGTCCGATAGATATTTTTAATTGATTAAAAACATTTGGTTGATATTTCTAATACAATTAAAAGTATATATCAGATATTTATATATCATTTAAAAATAAGTACTAAATATTCAGGTGAATTAAAAATGTTTAGTAAATAATATGTGTTTTTAATTGAAGCAAAAATGTCCGATAGATATTTTTAATTAATTAAAAATATTTGGTTGATATAAAAATATGTACTAGATGTTAAATGAATAAAAATAGGTAATTTAAATAACGTCCACTAACTGGTATTCTAGGTGAATAATCACAAGTAATTTGGACAAGATTTTTATTTATGACTAAAACATCAATTTTAAGGCCAACGATGGTAGTAACTGACTACCCAAACGTTGGCCTTTAAATAATTGATGCTTTAGTCATTAATAAAAATTATTGAAGTAAAAATGTCCTATCGATATTTTTAATTGATTAAAAATATTTGGTTGATATTTTTAATACAATTAAAAGCATATATCAGATATTTCTATAGCATTTAAAAATATGTACTAGATGTTGTTAAATGATTTATAAATGTTTAGTAAATATTTTTAATTGAAGTAAAAATGTGAAATAGATATTTTTATTTGATTAAAAATATTTGGTTGATATTTTCAATACAAATAAAAGCATATGTACATCAGATAGTTCTATATCATTTGAAAATATTTACTAGTTATTCTTAAATTAAATAAAAATGTTTAGTAAATATTTTTAATTGAAGTAAGAATGTCCGATAGATATTATAATTAATAAAAATATTTGGTTGATATTTCCAATACAACTTGTATGTATTAGATATTTTTAAATTAAATAAAAATTTCTAATACATATTTTTAATTGAAGTAAAAACATTCGATTGATATTATTAGATAATTAAAAATATTTTGTTGATATCTCCAATACAAATAAAAGCATATATCAGATATTTCTATATCGTTTGAAAATATTTATTAGATGTTGTTAAATAAAATAAGAATGTTTAGTAAATATTTTTAATTGAAGTAAAAATGTCCGATAGATATTTTGAGTTGATTAAAAATATTTGGTTGATATTTCTAATACAATATATGTATGTGTTAGATATTTTTAAATTAAATAAAAAAATTTTAAGACATATTTTTAATTGATTAAAAATAATTGATTGCTATTTCTAATACAATTAAAAGCATATATCAGATATTGCTATATCGTTCGAAAATATGTACTAGATATTGTAAAATAAAATAAAAATGTTTAGTAAATATTTAATTGAAGTAAAAATGTCCGATACATATTTTTAATTGATTAAATGTATTTGGTTGATATTTCTAACACAATTAAAAGTTTATATTATATATTTCTATATCAATTAAAAATATGTACTAGATATTAATAAATAAATGAAAAATGTTTAGTAAAAGTAGTTATAATTATATTAAAAATATCTGACAGATTCATATTAAAAACTTCTAACACAATTAAAAATATCTACCAGATATTTATAAATTATTTAAATTTTATCCTACATAGTTAGATGGTTAAATGAAATAAAACATTCTAATAGATATTTTTAATTGAGGTGAAATTGTCTGGTAGATATATTTAATCGAATTAAAAATATTCTTATTGCAATTAAAAGTATCTAACAGATATCTCTATATCTTTTAAAAATATGCACCAGATATTATTAATTGAATAAAAATTTTCTAGTAAATAATTAATAAACATGTGTGATAGGTATTTTTAATTATTATAAAAATATCTAATAGATTTTTATTAAATATTTCTAATACAATTAAAAATTTATACCAGAACACACTATTTTACTTAAGAAATTAAACTTGGTAACAGTGTGATTTTATTTTTCACTAGTTATCTAACAAACCTTAAGCAAAGAATCACTTTACATAATACAACTTTCTCTTAGTAGTTTGTCAAACAATGAGTTCCCTAGGGAGGTATATGCAGCCTCATTCTTTGTCTATTTATATTCATATTTAAATCGGTGAAAAATTCATCATTATACGAATGATATGCAGTTATATTTCTCATTTAATTAGGAAAAAGTTCCATTCCAACTAGTGGGTGCACTAATAATGAGTAAAAAGTCATATACAGGTTATTAATTCTTATACATTAGATAGAATGAATCTAAGACAGAAATTTTTACTTTTGGAAAAAATTCTATTAATTTCGTAAAAACACTGCAAGTAAGTAGTAGAAATTTTTATTTACCTTTTTAACCATTTCAGTGCTTCTCAAAAAGAAATAAAACCTGTATTATAAACAGTAACGACCTGACTATGCTTAGCGAAATCTATTATCCAATGAAACCAAAACCAGTTGAAATAAAGTAGACGGAAATTATCAATCACAGCCATTTAATCAGGGCCTATTCCATATTGAATCAATTTCTCATTTACAATTCATAAAACGTTTAATCTGAAGAATGTTTCTTATTGATAATACGTTTTCCAGCGATTTATTCTCCGGGGTTCCAGCCTATCTCAGCCATTATAAATTAGGAAAGGGACCAAAGAAGGAAACATTGGGAATTGCTAAAGTGCACTAGAGTTCACGAATAAATGACCTAATTACGATAACGAATGTTTCAGATTGTTCCAATTCAGCATTTGCGTGACCTCACGCAGAACGTTTCACATGTAATTTTTCGATTTCTGATCGATAATGAAACATCGAGGGAAATTAGATTCTCGCCCAGAACTGATTTAAAAATAAAATCGATGGTGATGTTGTTTGGTAGTTGAGACGACCTTAGATTTTTATCGTAGGATTTAAGGAACAATTCTGAATGGAAACGGAAACATTTCATGGGCGAGTTTTAATTGTTCATGGAACTCCTCTATAGATTCTTTCTTATTAATTACAAGTATATTGTAGATATAATCCTGTTCTATATAAATACATAAGCATTAAGCAACACATAATCTAGTTACAAACATTGGCATTGAAAAAATACATGAATCAATATATCATTCTTTTTAAAAACCTATCATAGCAAAGTATAGAACTTTACGACAAAGCAAAGCAAATACATTGTAATAAACTGTTCATGAGTCAACTTCTATTGTGTTTGAGAAAAATGTTATAGTTAAAAACTGTCCAATTTAAATCTATCAAGTGAAGTGATTCTTTAATACACCATTTAAACCTATTTATAGAGCGAACATTTCAATACATTATTTACTTCTCAATCAATTCATTTATATGGATGAAAGACAGGTACTTTTGTTGCGTCCGTTCTATATAAAAATATGAGTGTCCTACTTTTGCGAAATGTTTGCAATTGCCTTATGTGCCAGGAATAAATTATTATCTATTTCATTGTGGCCCTTAAAACTTAATTTATAAATTATTACCTTGGCCACGCTGCAAAATTATGTGAACTGACATCATTAATCAATCCATTTTATTGTATCTCTATGGAATATAAAGGACTAGTGAAATTATTAATACTAACTTCTGCTGGAGGTGTAATAATGGCGCGTAGCTTTCGTATAACTCAGTTTTTATTCTCATAGTTAAGGGCGTTTTTTTGTACCTTACCTAGAAACTTTCGAACTGGAAGTAGTTCTAAAATGATACTCACATTTATATTTATAGACCTATTCAATTTGTGTTCTTCAATGTATTTAATGTGACAATCAAAACTGTCTCTTCCCAATAAAATCTTATTATATAAAACTATGCTCAAACCTATCTGGGTTTATGGACTTCATCTATGGGGCTGTGCAAAACCGACGTCACTGAACATCATCCAAAGATTTCAATCTAAAGTACTAAGATCGATAGTGGATGCACCATGGTACGTAAGCAACCAGACACTTCACGATGATTTGAAGATTCCTTTCATCAGGGATGAAATTCATCGAGCCACGGCGTCATACAATGAATGCGTCATACATCACCAAAACGAGCTAGTAGAGGAGCTATTCAACAATGGTCCCGCCACAAGAAGACTTGATAGAACCTGGCCTCAAGATCTGCTTCAAAACTAAAATAAAGTAGAATAAGGTGAAACATCGCTGGATGTTTCCCTTTCACGCGTAAAATAAACTTGTAACATATTTACTTAATACTCTGTAATGAAGTAGATTGTAAATAAAGCGAAATGTCAAAAAAAAAAAAAAAAATCTACGAGAAATTGCTGAACAATTTCAATATAAGGAAATGTCATCCAGGGCGAGGGGAGTATGAGGAACAATTTATTAATACTTCTTTGATAATACGTGCCATAGATTTTTTTCGTAACATTTATCATGTAGATGACAAGCAAATGCCTGGAAAGTGAGAGACCTTCTACTGCATTCATTTTGAGGTATTAATTAGATAGTTTTGTAACAATTGTGTAATTCCTCAAAATATCAGCGATGCGTAACAGAAAGAAATAACTCAAAATGAAATCGTGTTACCAGGAGCAACTAAACTTGGTAGCGAGTTTGGATTTAAGCTAACGTTAATTTGATGTGAAACACAGAAAAAAATAACAAAGCAGACTCGCACCTTTTAGGAAACCTGGAACTAATAGTTGAACTATTTAAAAAAAGTGGTCTGACAAATTTCAGAAACTGGAGAAGTGCAGGAATTGGAGAAGTACGCTAAAGCTAAATATTGAGAAGGTGATCGCCCAGACACATTGAAAATATTTAAATTAGGGAAATATTTGTTAGTACTCTAGCCTCAATTCCTCGTGAGAATCTAGCAAACTTTATATCTAACAATACTTACACCAGCCACAGTAGGATTATCAGTATAATTATCGAGCACCCATATGTAATGGAAATCTCTTTATTATCTCTGGTATTTCTGATGAATTTCGAAAGAGAAGCAAAAAATCTGTATCAATATTTGTTTCTATTTATGAAGATGGGTTCAACTCTGCGAGGGTTTTGGTCTCAACGTTTTTATTCGAGAAGGCGTAATCCGACAGGAATTCGACAGGATCGCGGCGTGGACGAATTGTTTTTAATTTTTCTTTAATTAAAACAAAAATGCAAATGGGCACAGCCCCTGCGGCGCTGTCTGTCGGAGAGTAATTTTATAGATTTCGAGAGAAGTAGAGTAGACGGATGGCGCGGAAAAAAACAAAGCTAAAAGACAACAAAAATAACAACAATAAACAAAAAGAACCATAAAAAACTCTAAGAAAACGATACAATAAGAACTAAAAATGACAACAAAAAACAACACAAGAAAACAAGAAGACAACAAGAACAACAAGAAGAACAATAAAAAAGACAAAAACAAAAGAACATTAAAAACAAATACGAAAAAGACAACAAAAAATAAAATAATGAACAACAGACAAAGACAAAAAAATTACAAAAACCAACAAAAGAAACGACAAGAGTTCACGTAAATAGACAGCATTTTTTTCTAAAGAAAGAAGAAGTAAGACGCGTTGGTGCGGAAAAAACAAAGCAAAAGAACAATAAAAACATTAACAAGGAACGAAAAGATCAGTCAAAAAAACATTAAAAAACAAAAACCCACAAGAACGAAACAAAAGACGACAAAAAAGACAACAAATAAAACAACACAAAAAATAACAAAAAAGGCAAAAGCAACAAAAACCAACAAAAAAAAAATAAGAGTTCACTTAGATGGACAGTATTTTTTCTTTCTTTCTTTGATTTGATTTGATTTGAAAAAACAACAAAAAAAGACAAAAAAAATACAAAAAAAAGAACACAAAAAAACGACAAGAGTTCACTTAGATGGACAGTATTTTTTCTGAAGATAGAAGAGACAAAAAACAAAAGAAGACAAAACCAAAACAAAAACAAAAAAACGAAACAAAAGAGAACAAAAAAGAACAAAAAAAATTATTAAAAAACAAAAACACAAATAAAGAAGAAACAGCAAAAAACGACAAGAGTTCACTCGACTTGGATGGATAGGATTTTTTCTAAAGAACCGACGGGATGATGTGGGAAAAAACAAAGCAAAAAGACAACAAAAAAATTACAATAAACAAAAAGAACAATAAAAAATGACAAAAACACAAAAGACAAAAACAAGAATACATTTAAAAACAAAAAACCAAAAAAATGAAACAAAACAGAACAAAAAACAGAATAACAAAACAAAGAACAACAAAAAAAAAGACAAAGAAACCAAAAAACCAAACAAAAAAACGACAAAAGTTCACTTAGATTTTTTTCTAAAGAAAGAACAAGTCCGCCGGGATGGTGCAGGGAAAAAACAAAGCAAATCGACAACAAAAATAATAACAAAAAACAAAAATAACAATAAAAAAGTCTAAAAAACAATAGAAGACAAAATAAGGAATACATTAAAAAACAAAACACTAAAAAAACGAAACAAAAGAAAAACAAAATAAAAAGAACAAAAAAGACAACAAGACAGAAAACAACAGAAGCAACATAAAAACAAGAACAAAAAGAGGTAAAAGAGCAAAACAAAAAGCAACAAAAAAGAGACAGAAAAACAACAAAAATCAGCAAAAAAACGACAAGAGTTCACTTAGATGGAAAGTATTTTTCTAAAGATAGAAGAAGGGCGCTGATGTCGAGTTCATAAAGTACAACTTTGGGGTGTTATAACCTCTCTCAAGTTCCAGACAACATTCCTCGTGAATAAAACTACGAATCGTTCATATCAACATCTATTCCGTTCTCCTCTATGGTTGTTTTTTTTTAAATTCGGGGTTGCGTTGACCTCTGGGTGTTAAAAGTAGTAACTAAAAATATGCAGGTCTTCGTTAACCAATACTTATGATTTATGAAACATCCTTAGTATTTAATAGATGGACCAGATTCGGTTCTACTTTTTACATATAATCCTTTTGGTATGTTATTGTGGCGAACTACCGCATATTAGTACAGTCTCATCACCTGACACTTTGTGCATGTTAATAATATTTATTTATTTTAAAATATTTGCAATTTATAATTAATTATGCAGGTAAATAACATAAGTTTATTAATTTCTGTTCTACGAATTTTACGAATTAATATAAAACAATAGTATATTACGTAATAAGAGTTGTAAATAGCGTATTACGCACGAATGGAAAAATTATGCACGAGACGCGTTAGCGTCGAGTGTGATAATTCCATGAGTGCGTAATTGCTTTACAACTCGAATTATGTACTATACTTTACCTACGACCGTATTTATTGAAAGTTTGTATTTCATTTTTATTATTTATCGCTTATGTCAGTTTTGACAGCGTCAGAAAATTAAGTATTGCACTTGTCATTTTTAATAATTTTTAGAGAATAAGTTTGTTTGTATTGACCGTTGCTAGGCGGTTGCTAGGAAAACTGTACGAATTGTGCGATTTTTTTACCAAGTTGTGCGATTTTTTTACCGTGCGTAATAGGAATCTTACATTGATCGCAGACGGTGTGTTTTTAAGTCCTTACAGTAGTGGTCGTAGGTAAATATAATTAAGTTAAATATGAACAGCAATTTGAACAACTGAAACATGTACATACAGAGTGTAACAAAGAATGTACATGAACTTAAAACTAGAACGAAAAAATAACTTAAAATACTAAGATTCATTCTTCTGACAAATGTTTTTATGTTGTTAATCAACTAAACGACTTGTTATGTTTTAAAATTGACATGTTATTTTTTTTTATTCATAAGTTAGACACCGATTTATGTTTGCGCTAATTGTGAAATAATTGGCTACAAATTTAAATTTTCGATTCTGAGATAAAAGAGTAGCCATTGTTAATCGCTCGACAAATCGGTAGCTTTTAGTTTTAAAATTGTATAAATATGCTCATTGAACTGAACTGGTGCAACTGAGCGCCTAAAAGAATTTTCCTGATCGATTTATGTGTTTTAGTTGAAGTGAATTTATGTTTTGTTCCAGGTCGATGTGACCACACCGATGCAAGATGTGGTTTTCAAATTATGGTCTGCAATTCCATTCCCTACGACTAGTTGTTCTGTTGGCCAGCTTTCATCAAATGATTGATGCTTTTGACATACGTAAGTTACTTAATGGAGTTATATTAGAACTGCACAAGAGAATAAAGTTTCCTTTATTTTTAATCGATCTGGTGTGTTCTGGGAAACTCGAGGCGGATTTTAAATTGTTATTGATTTAGGTGTAAACTGCAGCGCAAAATCAAGGACCACCTGAAATGGTAGCACTATTTTTCAATAAATGTTTTAGTCACTTAACTTTAATCGAAGAAACAGCGAGAAATAGTACTAACACTTTAATTTAGTCCCTGAATTTTAGACAGCAGTGATAATAAATAAGGTTAAAACAAATTTTTGCAGCGATTTCTTTTCGTTTAGACTCGTTTTACCTATATGCTAAATTAAATTAAAAATATAATAATAAATAAATAAAAAATATTTTCACTCGATTAGCAAAGTAAAAAAATCGATAAATATTTTAATGTTTTTAACATTTAAAAATTTTATTTACCTCATACATGGATTACAAAAATAATATTTAATATAATTCCTATAACTATTAACGTATAGAATTTGACTTAATATTGCTAATTGTTTTCAATAAATGTAATCGCCTCTCGTTGCTCTAATCATCCAAGCTGACTATCGCCGCTACGTGATTTATCTAAATACACACTAACCAATAATTACTTAACCCTACACTGATAAAGGGGACGCAAATAGTCTACCTCCAATGAACTGACCACACTTTGAATGCTGGGAAATCGACAATTAATTAGTTGTACAAAAGGTATTATCGAGCAGGTAAGTCAACAAGGTCTGTTTTTGTTTCTGGCGAATTCACCCGATATTAATTTGATAGTTTTTCACTTTGCTATAAAAACAAGCGAATAATTAATTCTTATTTAATGTTAACAAATTTGAACAAAGCTGTCCGCGATAAAAACTTAATATAGGAACTCTCGGCGCCTTCGCCATTTATTAAAATACAGATTTTTTTTTTTTCTTTATAGCACCTAGTCGAAACTAATCATGATGTTTTCGTTCCTCTGAGCTAAACTTTATTACGTTTAACGTATAGCATACTAACAAGTTCCCATGTCTAAAAATAAGCAATTTAATTCAATATAAATTCGAAACTGTTATTGCAATTTTAATTTCTGTCAGGTGCTTCAAACCTACTTGGAAATGGTTCTCCTTTATAAGATCAGTTCTTTATAGACCCTTATGGGATTAAGCATTTAGTCTATCCCTTCGTGTTTCTAAGAGTCTCTAGTTTATTTACTGACAAAAAGTCGTAAACATTTTTCGCCCCTTGAGTCATGGTAAACGTTCATATGTTTCGCTAAATCCATATTTTATAAAGAAAAAGAATGCGATAAATATGAGGGATCGTTCACAATATGCTATATTATTAAATATAAGTATACAGTATGGGTATAAAGACCTGAAGTAGAATTATATGTAGAAATTTATTGGCAAAGACAACTGCAGGTATTCATTTTGCCTGCAAATTTTTACTAATTATTAAATTTTAAATGGCAAATTCCAACTTGTTGTCGAGAAAACTTATTCCAGCGAGGATCAGGAAGCGAAATATTATAAATTGCTAATAACGCAATCTCCCACATCAACTGACAGGAAGACTAATAAAAGGCGTGTGTTTGGACGTCTCGCTCCTTTATTAAAAAGTTACAAGGTTGCAATTATTTTATTAGCTTTATTCTTATTACAAAGGATGACAATATTTGTCTTTAATTTCAGTTGTTTAACATTTTTTGTGCGGAGCTTCGCGAATATTAATTTGGGTTACGTTTAATGAGGCATTAAATGCGATATTCCCAAGGGAAAGAATTAATTTTTCCACTTCCTTAGGATCCATCTCTCAAGATAATTATGCGCTCTTTGAATTAAAACATATTTTCAAGTTAGAGACCAAACAAATTATAATTATTTAATGGGTTTTTACAGAAAAGTCCTTTCCTTCCTATTTTTTTTAGTATATTTTTGTTGAAATGCAAAAATAAAATTGTGGTGCGAATAACATAGCCATTGTCTTAATATGTCACGTAAAACAAGATTAGATTTCCAAAACTGTTTCATAGCAAACAATAATTTCCTAACTAACAATGACAAAATTTTAAAAATTGGAAAGCAACATCGTTTAGATCTTGTAGCTAAAAACTTTATTAAGAAATTAAATTTAATACCTAACCTTGCACGTATAGTTACACAGATTAGTTGTTATATTTCAACACTTTCGGATCATACCGGTATAGTTGAAATCCGCGAATTATTGAAAGTAATGTTTAAATGGGTAACCGAGTCCGTAGTAAAAATCATTCGTTACTGAAAATTGTTAAAACATTAATCCGTGTCTGTTTTAACCCGGTTCTATTTGCAGTATAGCCAAAAAATTGCGAGCAACCCTCCCCTCCGGTTTCAGATGTAACGAATTACTGTTGTAAATTATGCAACACGCTAGAGTCCGAGGTACTTGTCTTAGTTCAATCGGCAACCCCAACGCGTAATAGAGACCGAGCAGGAACCGTAGTTTTCACCTCCGCAAACAAAGGATACGTCAGAAAAATTTGTAATAAATTCTCCGGGAACATTTTGTATCTTACCACCACGTTTTGCAACCAGAGGTGCAGGTCGTAGTATAAAATTCTGCTCCGAAACATGATCCGTTTTAGCGTATGAAATCATCTTGTTTACCAGCTCACATTTTATTAATAAAATAAAATAAAAATTGTACATACCGACTAAGAACCGTATATTATTTTGATTTGTTACTTTATCCTTGTATAAAGATTTTGTATACCTGCCATATTAAAACCATCCAGTTTTTATTTCTTCTTTGTACAACTAATTAGACCCGTATGGTAAATTAGACCCGTATGGTAAACTGTCCAGTCCACTAAAAACCGACCATCATTCACCAGACCCATGGAAAAGACCGTTTCTTAACTGTAGCTACTCCAGCCTTTCTCGAAACCACCAACAAAGAAAGTGCTGTGCCTTGCAAAATTATTTGTGATTTGCTTCGGACTTGGAGAGGGAACTATTGATGTCCCAGATGTGATTCGGACTTCATATTAAACTGTATGGTCTCGTCTCTCCATCCTAACACAAAATCCTTAAATGTTTCAGGAGTTAATTCGAAGACTTGAGATAGTTTTAAACATGCTTTTAATGCTTCCTTTAATGCATTAAAGAGAACTAAGAAATCAGCTGAAATCATGAAAAGAATTCTTTAAGATTTTCAGATAAGCTGTAATTTTTGTATAATTATTTGATTTTATTATAAATAAGCCAAAAGCATCGGCATCTAAGAAACATCGAAATGCAACGTTCTCAGAACCCGAAAGCTGAACTTTACCGGTGCATGAAGCATTAAATGAATAAAAGTTGCTGGAATCATTTTTATTGATAATTGTGTACCTACTTTAAAAATAGATGCTAATAGCTTTTTTCCTTTCTTTTTGTTTGTATTTAACTTTCGGTGCAAAATCAGCTCCAGTCATAGTGTCCCAAACCTAACTTACTTTGTTTTGCTTTAAAAATTTATAACAGGGAACTTAACGAATTTAACTTTCTCTACCACTTAATTTCTTCATTAAATTTTTGTTAGATACTTATTCCGCTAATAAACAAACTTAAAAAATTACCTTTGTCAAAATTTAATTATATCCAAGAATTAAGCTACAGTAATATAAATTAACAAACGCTTTATAATTTAATATTTTGTCATTAGCGCTTAAAAATGAGTTGTTTTCATTGTACTGGAAAAATGGCTTCTAATTTTATTATCATTTCTACGTTTCTCATTTATATACAAGAATTTCATTAACTTTTCGGCCACACCAGTGCTTTCAATAATGAACATTTGTCGAATTAAATTAAATTTTTTTAATAGTTGTCTCGTCGATTTCTCCTATACAGCAAACGCACTGACGTCACTTAATACATAAATTCCATTAAAAAGTGCCACTGATTTATTTTTTACCCGTCGATATAGGCGCTGTCATTTCTTAAAATGTATTTTACTTTCGTGATATTTTGTAATTTCTTATTGTTGTCGTAACTAAACTTTCATCTTAAGCGTTATCAAAGGGAAATATGCAAACATGAGAGAAATGAAATGACAAGTATATAAATACTAGTTTTTTATTTTTGGTTTTTCTATTGTACCGTGCGGAATATACCTAAATAAAATTTATTATTGTAATTATTATTTTCTTACATAAACAATTTGTTTGTGGTATTTCTTTATTGCCCCTAGAGGCACATAGATTTGCAAATTATTAAATTAAATTAAATCGTTCCTTGACATGATGAATAAAATATATCTAATACAACATTATTCAACCTCAGAAATGTTGCATGGCAGCTATGCAAACATATATTCGTAGAACGTTTGAGGCAGGCTGGAATAATGTAAATATTTTAAACCCTATAGCGACGTAATTACAACCAGCGACTTCTTATACAGTAAACTTATAATTTGCTAGAATATTTGCTGGAAGTATAATAAAAGTTAATAAAGCAAATTTTGGAAGCCTGGATGCCTATAGGGAAATATTAACTAAAACTTGTTTTTTTTAACTATTCTAATCAGTTTTAATATGAATTTCACAAAGCGTATAAAACGTGAGTTTCTTAATAATATATTTATAAAGAGCGGCAACAATAAAGGAAAATTAAATTAACTTTCGCATAGTTACTCACGGGAGGTCTTCAACTACTTTCATCTAACAGAGGCCTTCTCAGAAGCAGTCAAGCGTATAAGGAAACTTTAATTTTATTTCACATTGTACGGACGTTCTCATGGTAAGCAAAGAGAACTTAATAAATTTCTATATATTATATAGTGTTTAGTTGGTTTTGTTGTTGTTTTTAATTGAAATAACAACAAAAATAAAAAACGAAAAAAATATATTTATATTGATTATAATCGCTGTTTTTGTATTTATTTTCTTACTTTTCGCTTTTTTGTTATTGTTGCTTTTAGTTAAAATAACGAAAAAAATAACAAAAAAGTGATATGGAGAATAACTAAAATATATATGTATATCTAATATTTATTCTAATTATACCTAAATCGATATTATTTTTTTTTCGTTTTTTTTTGTTTCTGTAGTCGTTTTTAATTAGCAATAGCAACAAAACCAACGAAAACAAAAAGAAAAATAAATAAAAAATATAATCGTTTTATTTGAATTTATATTTCTTTCATTTTTTTGTTGTTTTTTATTATTATTAGTTAAAATAACAACAAATATATAAGCGAAAGAATTTTATTGGCTATAATCGCTGTTTTTTATTTATTTACCTTTTCGATTTTTCTTGTTTTCGTTGCCTTTAATTAAAATAAAAAGAAAAATAAAAAATTAAAAGGAAAATAAATAAAGAAATATCTAAGACTCATTCTAATTAAAATATCATTTCGTGTTCTTGTTTTTGTTATTCTTAAGATAACAACAAAAACAACGAAAAACGAAAAGAAAAATAAACAAAGAATATATCGATTATGCTCGTTTTATTTTAACTTATTTTTATTTTCGGTTTTTTTTGTCGTTATTTTTAATTAAAATATTAATCGATGTTTTTCATTTATTTACTTTTCATTCTTTTGTTGTTTTCGTTGCTTTTGTTGTTTTTAATTAAAATAACAACGAATATAACAAAAAATGAAAAGGACAATAAATAATGAAATATCTATCTTATTATAATTAAAATAATAGTAATCGATATATTTTTTTCTTTCCATTTTCTTGTTTTTGTTGCTCCTTGAATTAAAATATGAACAAAGACTATATTGAATAAGCTCGTTTTATTTTAACTCATTTTTATTTTCGTTTTTTTTTGTTTTTTGTTGTTTTTAATTAAACTAACAGCGAAAACAACAAAAAATTAAAAAAAAATAAATAATGAAATATCTATAGATTATTCTAATTAAATTAATAGTAACCGATATATGTATATTTTTTCTTTCCATTTCCTTGTTTTGTCACTCCTTTTAATTAAAATAACAACAGGAACGAAAAGAAAATTAAATAAGAAATACCTATATCCATAATCGTTTTATTTTAATTTGTTTTTCTTTTCTTTTTTATTGTTTTCGTTGTTATTTTTAATTAAAATAACAATATAGACAACGGAAAACGTGAAGAAAAATTAAAAAATATAACGATTAAAATCGATATATTCTTTATTTCTTTTTCTTTTCTTTTTTCTAGTTATTTTTGTTGTTGTTTTAATTAAATTGACAACAAAAAAACGAAAAAAAAATAGGAAAGAATATATCGAGGTCTTTTATTTATTTTTTATATCGCATTTTATTGCTCTTGTTTTTATTAAAATAACAAAAACAAGAAAATTAAAAGGAAAATAAATCATAAAATATGTAACATTTATTCTAATTATAATATTAATCGACATTATTTTTTTGTTTTCGTGCAAAAGCAACGAAACACGAAAAGAAAAATAAATAAAAAATATATCGATTATAATATTTTTTATTTATTTATTATTTATTTTTCTTTTCGTTTCTCAGTTATTTTGTTGTTATTTTCAATTAAAACAGCAACAAAAACAGGAAAACGAGAAAAGTAATTATCAATTATTATTATATTAATGAGAATAAAACTCAGTTCGGACAATATCGAATGGATGTTCAAAAACCAACTATTCTCATTTAAAATGAAACGGAATAAATATTAAATAGATTTATAAATATATTTGTAATAATGTTATTACATTTATATTAACTAATAGCACATTTAAAAAATGTGCCCGACGGTTTTCCCTTAAATAAGTATTTTTACAGTATTATGGGATCAACAAATTTGATCATTTTTAACATTGTTCTTTAACCACTATACGACTTAAATAAATATCAAAAAAATTCTTTAAGATTAATTTCCTTATACCTCTATTTATGAAGTGCGAGAAAGCAAACACTTTTACATTTAACGATATAAAATGAGAAGGTTTTTAATTTCTCGTACTAACCCAATTTTGCAACTTTTCTCTAATTATAAAATATAAGATGCTATAAAATATTTAAAAGTTAACGTAAAAGAAACGCAAAGTGAACGTTGAAGTACGTACTTTTTGTAGACATCATTTTATTTTATATATCGTTCTATATTTATCAGGAAATATATTGAGAGAAGCGAATGAGAAAGCGATGTTTTCTTTGTATAGGTCATGCTACTCGTGTAAATAATTTTAATCCTTAGAACTCTAATAAAATATACAAACAATCAATATATTATAAACCTGATCCTTTTGGCATAAAATAAACTGGATTTGATTAGGAGAAATAATATTAAGGAAATAAAAATTATGAAAATTCTCTTCAAGAGGAAATTCAGGAGAAAACAGAAATCGCTAATGACGATGAAGAATGTACCTAATTATTTTTATTATTCTTTTTTAGTATTTAAGAAAAAAAATTCATTATTTTTATTGTTTTCCTTAGTAATTCGTTCAATATTTTTTGCAAAATAAGTTCATTCCAAATTTATTTACAAAAAATATACTTTGGTATATTAGTCGTTTATTATAAATATTTTCAGTTTGATGGCAATGCCCTGAATTTTTTTTATTTCATTACATACACAGTATTACACACCACACCAGTTTAAAACAAAAATAATTTTATTGGGTAATTATATGAGGTTTTAATTAGTTTTATTCTTGGGAAAATGTACTAACAGTTTATATATTATAATTGGCTTGGATACCTTCGGCAACGTCTGCGCTGCAACTTTCTATACCGATAATACTTATTATCTTGTCACGTACTCGATAAATTTTCTATATCGCAACCCTTAGTTTTAGCAATAAATATTGAAGTATCTACCAAAATATTGCATGTCTTAGACCAAGGTATTAACCCTGATTTATTTTCACTATAAATTTTTATATACGGCCCAGCCCAGGTGCACTTTGTGCATCTAATACACTCCAGAATTCACAGTGTCTGCGTTTATATTTTTCAACACAGTTTAATTACACTTTTGTATTAGTTTCGAAGTAAACAAGTAGGATATGGCGCCTTTATTGATAAATGTAATTTCAAAGTAGGCAAAGTTAACTGAGACGGTGTAGTTTCAAATTGTAATTAAAATCATTCGTGTGGCCTCTAAATTATTTATGAAAATAATATGCAGAGTGGCTAAGAAAAAGGTATTAACAATATTGACAATATTTTAAATTATCTTGAAATTTATCGTGTTAGGATTCTTTATAATTTATTTATATAATGAATCATAATGGAAATAATAAAATAATAGTGATATTGCTACTTCTGAATGATCCTATGTACTGGAAGTACTGTGGCGATTGCTTTTCCTAATATTACTTCCTCGAATCGACTCTTACTATTTTTAACCATCAGTTACTTTAACTTTCTTTTACCTACCCTTCATATACAATATTTTTAAAACATACATATGCCTTACGGATCACGGACACGTGTTAAGAATAATTTTAAACAAATACCGATACAGCCCATAGTGTTCCATAATTGGATCTTACGTATTAGGGATTTCAAGTCACAAGTCAACTGTTAACATTTGATTGTGTGCGTCAAGAGTAGTGTAACGGAAGAGATTCCAGTGTATAGGTGATAACTGGTCCGGAATATTCACTACAATATTAAGGAGGTTCATCTTCATGCTTGGGTTAGCGCATATTGTTTGTGACTAACCTTTTGTATGTCTGACTCAGGATTGTTTTGGTAACGCGGTAAATTGATTTATATATGTTGGACAAATGAATACTATCGATAAATGTTTCACTTAAGTCTGTAAATTATAATAAAAAAAATATATGGGTGGCGTAAAAGGCAGAATTCTAGAAATCAAGACAAATAAATAAATAAATTCGTCACAATGAGAGAGGTACTATTATAAGTGTGATGTAAATTTTCTACTTCCATCCATCCATTCCATTCCATCCATTAAATAAATTAAAAAAAAGTTAAGAAAACATAATTGAACAACCAGGAGATCGTAGATCAGGTCTACTGAGATACCACATAATAAAAAAAGATACATTCTTTTCATCGCTATATCTCGTTGTAAAAATTGATTAAATCGTTTTTGTAGCAAATTATACTAGCTACATATTAGTAAATTGTATTTTTTTCCGAAAAGTTCCCCGTTTTCAAGATATTTGCAAAATACTGTTTTCGTGACCTTTGGCCACAGGTAATTGACTCCGTGGCGATAATCCAATCAATAAGGAACTCTCACACATTATTAGAAAGCTAATACTAAAGTGCATGCCAAAAATTCAGCCGCTACTTTTTTTTTTCAACTTGCAATCGTCGATTTTTCCTGGATTATGGAAGGTTTTGAGAAACTTTTAATATTTGGCAAGTTTATAGTTTTTAAGGTAACATTTTCAAATTCTTAGTTTCCTACTTCGCATCTTCGCCGTTGGTGCCTCTATATTGAAAAAAAAATGGCAATAAAACGAGTTTTTTTGGTGAGATGTCCTCTCCAGTTCATTTTGCAATAAAAATAGGTAAGTACATAAAAAAATAAAATTAAGAGAAATAATCCTACATTCAAGATAAACCAATAGTTTTGGCATAAGAACGCCACAAAGTCTACTACATCGAGTGTATTAGCATAAAATATTCTACTATACGAACTAACTGCATGGTCGCCTGCATCATCAACTTTGCTCCTGTCATTACAGTTGTTCTAGAGCTATTGCAATTTACATTTCTTTAGAAATTTTGCAAAATTCGACTAATTTATTACCTTGAATGTCATAATTTCACCCTATCCAGCCAATTGACTTCACTTTACCTAAAATGAAGTAATGAAGCATAAAAAAAATTAATCATCCGAGATTCCTTCGGAGTTTGATGTTTCAAATGATGTGGATCACAAAAGGTAAGATTTGTAACCAACTTCTATTATATCTAATTGTTCTCTATATCTCTATTAAATTCTAATTCGTCTCTTTATTGATTGAAATTATTTCAATATTTGTCCAATATAATAACGTCGTGTTCTAGAGTTTTATTTATGTGTCGTTTATCCATTTAACAGTCCTTGCTCTATTATTTCTTCTTTTATCATCATCATCGCCTTTATCTGTTATTTCATGTTCAACTTCTTTGATTATGTCAATTTCCTGTTTCTTTTTAAACCTTTGGGTATTTTTTTCATTTATGATGTTTACTATTATTGTTCTCTCTGGTACGTGCTCTCTTTCATCGAACATCTATTGTGTCTTGAATTTGTTAGAAGCGCTTGTTCTCCATGTGGCTCAGAATATGCATTATCCTCAGCATCATCGAGTTCTTTTCTGTTATATTCTTTCCACCCTTTGTATTCTAAAGATCATACTGCTACTTAGTAACACCTGAATCATATGAAAATAACCCTTCTTTTGAAAACCGTTCAAAATTATTTCGAGCTTTAATTGCTTCCATGTCTCTACGACCAATGTGCAACATTATGTCTTTGGTATTTTTCACCCTTCGTCTCTTTCTCTGAACGAGAGCATTATTCCACATAATTTTTAATAATTTTATCAAATCGAGTGGTTGGTGAATGTGTGCGGAACAAGGAAGAAACAGAATAAGTATTATTCTATCATTTTTCTTTGCAGGTATGATCAATTTTTCATTTACTTAAGAAACATGGCGATTATAAATTAGTAAAATCGGTCTGATAGTTCCAAAATTTTCTAGTAGCGTTTCCAGAAAATAACGTAAGATTTCCGACTGCATCCATCCGCTGGATAAGGCTGCATTTGTTATACTCAGAAATGTTTCAGCATATTTCCCGACCACGTCCAGCTGTATTCTTTATAAATGACTTTGTTTAGGCTTTATACAAGCATAATAACAACAAACATACCCAAACTGATATACTTATATTGATGTTTCATCTCTAAACATGCTGTTATTAAATTCATTGGACTTTCTTTAATACATGATGAATACTGGATTAAATATCATAAAATTCAAAACGTCTAAAAACAAATTATTAAAAAAAATTTTTAACTTACCACAAAATTCATTCATTATGGTCAACATGCCGAAGCAGTAGAGTGCGGAAAAGACAGTTTCCGCATGTGTTAGGAACAATATTTTTTCTAGGAGCGTGATGAATAAATTTTTTTTCTTAATTAAGAAACTAGACTCTACTTTAAAAAGATGTTACTGTTTGACTTGACGTTTGTTAATTGTTATGTGACTGAGAAACGTCAAAATGAGACAGTCATGACTATATGCTACGTGATATTTTGATATTTAAAATTATAGGAGCTACTTCAAAAGAGTTAGTATAAATAGAAATGATTTAATTTCATTAAATTTGTATAAAATTACCCAAAAATGCAAATAAATATATAATTACTTTCGCGGAAAAATTCGTTTTTCGGCACTAGTATGGAAAAATACGTTTTTCGGCACTAGTGTGGAAAAATACGTTTTTCCGCACTAGTGCGGAAAAGTACAACTTTCGAAACTAAAATGCGTACGGAAAAGTGATACTTTCCGCACGCTCGTAGGAAAAATTATTTTATGAATTTATGTCATCCACTTACCGTTTTAACGTATTATGGGATTGATTCACAGGATTCCGCCGATTGCGACGCTTAGAAAAATCTTAGAGGCCAAACCAGTCGTGAATGTCCGGCTTTAATTGGCATTTTAGAACCATCTTTCGTAATATATTCTCCGATAATTCTGAACATTTCCTGTTCTGTTCCCCAATTTTTCCACCGTAAAAAACCCTCTTCTATGTTTGTCTCTCCTTCCAATGGAGTCTCAGGGTTTCTCCCCATAGTTGCACTTTTACGACCCATTACTTACATATAAATTTCCTCGCAGCGACTATTAATACCAGAACCCATAATTAATTTTAAAATATTTATTTTGTCGTTGGACTCAAACCCTATTACGAATTAATGAATAACCACAAAGAAAATACATTAAATAGTATACAGTAGTTAAATATTCTCGAGCAGGACATTTGAATATTTAAATAGACAATTATTGAAGTTTTTTATGTAAAAGGCATTATATTCGTAAATGAATAAAAAACTTTAAGGTATAGGCACAAATTATTAATTTGCTACAGTCATTATCACTGGAATAATTAGACTAATTAAAATTGTTGTTATGAAATAATTGTCTTAATAAAAGAAGCTCAGTTTTCAATCCGTCACACAATGACGTAGATTCCACTTGACGCCAAACGTTCAATACTTAACCCGACGCACATCTCATTAACAGAGTTTTAATCATCAGGAGGAGATTCAAATTCATAGTTTCAATCATCATGATAATACCAATATGGTGACGAAACATGTTCAATATTTTCCCATGATCTATTTTTTACTAATGTTGATTATTTTTGCACTTAAGAAAAAACATTATTTTTACAATTTACGACAATCGTTATGATTTTTACTGTAACTGTACTTCTGAAAGAGAATTGATATCTTTGTCATTTCACGACCAGCGAAAGAAACGACCGTTCGAAACGGAGAAACATCAATCATTTAACAGAACATATCCGTGCCGTGCTTTGCATACAAATTCACAATTACTTAAATGGGTTCTCTTTGGCTTTCATTCATCGAGGGATTCTTTAAAGAAAAATGCTTTGGAATTTAGAAAATGGATGCGTAAACAGAAAACCTAAACTCATAAATCAGAACGGACCCGAACGAAACACATGTTTGCAAATATATTGGCGGTTAGCGTCAGCGACATAAAAGAATTTATTTTTCATGGACAATATGGACATATCAAATGTTTGCATGTTCAGATTAAGATATTTTGTCGTATCGCTTACAAATGACTTTGTAATTCCTCCCTTTATTCGTACGTTTACGTCTGACAATCCCGAAATATCTTTGTGAATGAGGTTGGGGAACGTCATTTTTATTAAATTTACGCATAATGGCAGATGAAATATTATTTGCAATGTTAAATTTTATCTTAATAATGCGATTTATTCAGCAATAATACGTCCATTCATCGTATTACATAATAGGATCTGCAATATAATATTATTGGAGGATTATAAGAAAGAGATATTTCGACTTTCTTCGGATATTGACATTATAAACATCTGAGCTTTGCTTGAGAAAAAGTTCTAAGTAACCGCATTTTCATTCAGAATAAATCTCCATAATACAAGCCAATTTTAAAAATGGTTTACTCTTAGCAATTTCTAGATGTAGGACGATTCACACCTACTCTTGCGTCCATTTTTGGACACACTGTAGATTTAATTCGAGTACTACGTCTACATTATGGTATAATATAATTTTTTATAGGTAATTATAATTGGGATTTTAGGCCAAATAAATAAATGGAAAAACCAATTTTTGTTGTAGTCGACGTTTCGATTTTAATTAAATCATCCTTAGGACTCTTCATGTTATGTACCGTTTCATCTCCATATTTATTTGGCCTAAAATCCCAATTATAATTACCTATAAACAAGAGTAAGGCTATTAATTTACATATCAAGTAAAAATTTGGGCATTAATCAATGACACCGGATAATAGATAAAAATGGGTATCCTAGAAGACAAACATATGGAGATGAAACGGTACATACCATGAAGAGTCCTGAGGATGATTTAATTAAAATCGAAACGTCGACTACAACAAAAATTGGTATTTCCATTTATTTATTTGGCCTAAAATCCCAATTATAATTACCTATAAACAAGAGTAAGGCTATTAATTTACATATCAAATAATAATTTTTATAATTTATCTCATAATTGTAATACATAAAACAGCAAGTAATAATCTAGATAATATTTTAAGCCTTCTCCCACTTTTAATTAATTTTATCTTTCGTCCAGAAAACATTTTAATTTATTCAGCATTTTCACCTTTAAAAATGACTGACTGACTCCTTATTGAGAGGAAAACTTGGATATTTTACAAAGAGAAGAGCTTAATTAAGGACATAGCTAAGAGTAACGGTTACCCTGTAACTTTAGTTGATAAAATAATTAGGAAACGTAGATTTAAGAAGATCCCTAGAAGTTCCTCGGCCTTTCAAACTGAAAGAGAAATTTCAAAATTCATTTCAATTCTATACGAACGCCGGTATAAAAGGGGTGTTAGCAGAATTTTTGTAGATATCGGTGTAACAGTTATTCACCCTTCATAGAATAAATTACTGAAATTGGAGACTAACGAAATGGTTGTAAAGACTGTGAAATCAAATGTGTTGGACACCCAACACCAGGATTAAAGAACATTGCTAGGTAAGTTTTAACATAAATAAATTTTTCGGAGAAAAAATAACAGGGTACAATCGGAACATATTAATTTGGTCACACTGCATATCAGTGTTAATTATTATGACATTATTGCAATTTAAACTAATATAACCTAAATTAATAGGTAGCTTTGTGCCCTATACATAAAGTTTCGCTGACAATGTATACAATAATAGATACAGCTGAGGAGATAAATGTGCGGCGACGAAAGAAATAAAAGTAACGGTCATGCACATAATCTTGTATGTCTCTTATCTCATTAAAGTTAATTATTTTAACGAAAGCAACACTGAAGTATCATTACTGAACTTTATTTAATACAGCTTCTAACCTCTTTGGAAGAGAAATTACCATTTTCTCCATTAACTCTTCTGTTCTTTTAATGCTTCTAGAAATTTATTCCCCTCTTAAACAGCTAAATGATTACGAAATTGCATGTTTACCACCATAACTGTCTCGTCCTTGGCCTACAAACGTTCCAATCTGCAAATTTTTATTAGTTTATGTCTTATACAGATTTAGATTAGTGCAAATATTGACTAGTTTAAAGAACCAGTAAGTAATTAAATAATTGTATACAAGTACAAGGTCCGGCAAAAGGATTGAATGGTTTTGAAAAGGTTGCTGTGGAAATTCTGGTTATTTGACAAACGTCAAATAGTGATAAAATTGTATTTTATTATCGAAGGTTTTGTGTTACAATGGCAAATTGGCCGGTTAATCAACGGGTCTCTGCTGTAAAATCATTTATCCTGACCCTACTCTTTTGAAGAAAATGACTACACCGTTACAGTCAATTCATGTCGGTACGTTGAGATGTTGGAAACGTTTGTGGCTGTCGAACTTCAAAGAATGGACCAACAGGACGGCGCCACGTGCATACAGCTAGATGGTCCAATGCTGTTTTACAGTGTATGTTCCCGAATCGCCTAATTCCAAGATCTGGCGACTTTGCATGGTCCGCAAGATCACTGAACCTGACGGTCCCGGATTTTTTTCTGTGGGGTTTCTTAAAGTCCAAAGTGTACTCTACCCGTCTCCAAACACTTCTGGAACTCAAAAAAAAGATTCGTGAAGAGATAAATTCGATAAACGAATGAACTCAAACGCGTTATGGTCAATTTCAGAAACAGATTGCAGCAATGTATAGAAGAAGACGGTGGTCATCTTAGGGATGTGATCTTTGCAAACTAAAAGTGTCATAAGAAATTTACAGAATTGTGTGTTTAGTTGTAATAATAATTAGTCCAAATATATTCTTTGTTTCTTAACAGTGACCTATTAAAAACCGTTCAATCCTGTTGCCGGACCCTGTATAAGTACCTACCTCCTTTTAATATACTTATTATGGATATTTTTAAGCCTATCCCACAATATTTTTTCTGCTTTTTAAATATTGTTTCCAAATTGTCATCCCATATAATAGTATATACAGGGTGTGAGAAAAACATAATATTAAATCTAAATCTGTGCATATTCTGACGCCATTTTAAAGTTTGCATCACTGTTATGTCTCTGAAGGCATTTATACAGGGTGTTCTGAAAAACACCAGCATAAACTCAGGGTCTGATAGAATTTCAAAAAATATTACAATTTGTTCCTTTGAACCATGGGCGTATCTTTTTCCGTTTTCAAGATACAGGGCGTTAAAAATAATTTTTTTAAATCTAATTTCGGTCCTATCTTCCACAAAATTCGACCAAATGAGCTGAAATGCTGTAGGGGGATTCTGGGGATGCTAAATGCTCTGGTGTTACTAATTTTTGGCTATATCATACAGGGCGAATACAATTGAAAAAGAGAATAACTAATTATTACTAACAGAAAATTAAAATTTAAGGAAAATTATTTTTAACGCCCTGTATCTTGAAAACGGAAAAAGATACGCCCATGGTTCATAGAAACAAATTGTAATATTTTTTTAAATTCTATCAACCCCTGAATTCATGCTAGTGCTTTTCAGAACACCCTGTATATACATGCAGCATAACGTAAATATATGAAGTAACTTTATGAAAGGTCGAGGCATTTTACCTGGTAGTGATATCCGATGCGATGATGCGAATCTTATTTCGCAATTTCACAATTCTTTAGGCTATTATATATGGTCATATCAAATTATTAACTTGTTGTTTATTGCCTGCATGAGCTGTGAATAATACTGTTTAGGTAACATAAGTTGAACATTATGCCATATGTTAAATATAAAATTTATTGTAATATTATAGCAAAATTTATTGTAATACTTTAACAATAAATTTAACATTGTAACAATAAACGATCTCTGGCTAAATAATGATGAAATATCGTAATGAATGTAATGAACTGAAAACAAAAAATATAATACATTTTATTATTCGCGTATATAGGTGGGTATTTAAGATTATTTTTTTATACTCTTACATGCTTACCAGAGAAAATCTTCAGAGTCAACGTAAAGATCTGTGGTGATTTTAATTTAAATTTTGCTGCCCTAAATGAAACAGTTTATGAACTTAATAATCTATTTTTAACTAGAATATGAGGGCCCAACTCTCTAATTGACAACATCTTTTCTTCTCTAAATTCTAATTGCTCCACTGCAGCGTTAAAAACTGACATGCCAGATTTTTAAAATAAAAATAAATTACCTGAATCTACAAAAAAATCCACAATTTTCAAACGAAAATTTAACCATGTGAATACAGGTCATTTCGTAAATAAACTATTTTTTAGAAAATTGGTCTACCAGAAAATAACGTGAATTCTAAATTTGATGCATTTTATAAAACTTTCTTTGCTACTATAATGTGAGCTTTCTACTTATAAAATCTCGGTTGATGAGAAAAAGATACTAGAAAAAAAATGGAAATCATGATGCTCGTTTTCAATTTTTCAAAGAAAAATTTTTTCAAAGTAGTTTATTTATTTACAGCATTTTTTTTCCGAGGAATCCGAATATGCCATTGCATTTGCCATGAAGTCTAAATTGGCGGAGAAACAACAGTCAACTTAATTTTTCTCATGGGCGCCATATTGGATTTCATATTTTTGAATACGTCTGTTTTTACTTGCTTTTATTTAACTCACAATGTAGTTTTCAGGTTTCAGAATTTTTGTGTTCAAATCTTATAATCTTCATTTAACCCACTTCCTGACATAATTAATTAATGAAATTTGGCACAGTTACTAAGATCAGATGACAATACAATATTTCACCGTTATTTTTGCAAATATCCCCACGTAGGGGGCAGGGGGGGTGAAAAATTGGAGCGAGAAATCAAAACAAATCGTTCCTGACATAATTAATTGATGAAATTTTGCATAGTTAATGATAATAATTTAATTAAAGTATGACTAAAAAGTAGAAAATTTTAAAAAATATGGGATCAAGACTTGCTCACTGGAGTTTATAATAAAAGACATATTTGACGTATTTTGTTTATTTCAACATTTGGACACAATATTATAATGGGTTTGTATATCAGATCCTATGTATAATCTTTCATCACGAATACATCTTTTTGTAAAGTTAGAAAATAAATGGGAATGTCGGGAGTCCGGTAGACCCCGTTCTAGTGGACCGATTTTGGTCATCAACGAACTCAGTCTGTTCCTTGGCCTCTAGAAATTTGAAAGCTTCATCTCAAAAACACAGACAGAAATTTTTTTTTCTGAAATTTTGTGTATCGTCATAATTCGTTCGAGATCCATCCAGATATGCAATAAAAATGTTAAAAAAATTTTTCACGGATACATCCTAATTCTTCACCAAAAGTGAAGAAATAGGTAATTAAAAAAAAAAATTAAACTTGCTTTTCTTAAAAAAGTCGTACCTACTAAAAAGTAAAAAATATATATTTTTTTTTTTTGGCAAAGAATTTCATGTACGACTGCAAGAAAAGCAAGGCGTGTGCACTTTGTATGACTGTACACGCATGATTGTATAAAAGGGGTGGGAATTGGGGGTGCGCACGTCTTGTTTTCTTGCAGTAGTACATGAAATTCTTTGCCAAAAAATAAACCATTTTTACCACTTTTTTAAGAACTGTCAATATTTTGTTTAAAACAGAAGTGATGCCTTTGTTTCCAAAGCACTCTTTGCGAAAATGAAAATTGTTCAATTTCAAACTAAACTATCATGTGTCGTATATACATCACCGTAATAAAAAAAAGACATGTACCTACATATTTAGTATGGCGCCCATAAGAAAAGAAATTACTGTTGTTTTTCTGCCATCTTAGACGGCATGGAAAATGCAATGGCATGTTCGGATTCCTCGGAAAAAAGTGCTTAGTAATGTCTGTGTTTAGAATGTGTAGTTTTATTAGTTTTCAAATTAAAAATTAAAAACCAGAAACACGATTTTTCATTTTATCTTCTAATATTTTTAAAAGGTAGATCAAATTTCTTTTCAGGTTATTTATTGATCAGCATAAAAATGCTCAACTTTGCTCTAATTTAACCAATTTCATCTCTCAAGATATAGTCCAGGAAAGTTAGACATAAAAAGACGGAATAAGCGAACTTTTTTGCTCTGAGATTTTTTTATAGAAAAGTGTAGGTTTTGAGGTCAGAAAATATATGTCATACACGCAACCACCAGCAACATACAGCGTTTGGAGATATAGATGTATATGTATGATTTTTCCCGTTTTTTTACCAAAAACTGCCAATATCTCTAAGAAGATGCATGTTTTTGAAGAAAAGTTTCAAGTAAAAGTTCATAATTAAATTTCCTACAAAATTTCTTCTTTGAAAAATTTCGATTTTCCCAATGGTTTTCCCGTAAAAGCGGAAAAACCGTATGTAAAAAAAGTGAATTAGAGAAAAAATTGCGGAAAATTCTTAAATTTAAATTTGATGACGATAGGAAATATGTAATATGAAAAAATGACTTTTTTTTAATTAGTGTATCAGAACAATTTTTGTTACAGTAAAGACATTGATTTTCAAATATGAACTCTCCTGCTGAATCAATTCTATTGCTTGTACTTGCTGCATGACCTGTTAATGCCTTCGAAGAATTGGAATGTCTCCGTGAAGAATAATATTTTTTGCAATTAACATGAACAAGTAATTCTGCTCTATCCTTGATGAGTTTTTCTTTGCCATCTTGCATCCTGATACTTGCTTCAATCATCGAAGTTCTTGCCTTACCTCCAACTCGCACACTATTATCACCTAATGCGGAATCGCAAAGTACGCACAAATCTTCCATATTGTTTTTTTTTTCAAAAATATAAAAAATATAATGACTAATAATACAACAACGCTTTCTATATTAATTAGTTTACTCACTTCCTTGGTAAGTGTATCACTGACAGATCGCTAATTTGACAAGGTCACTTGCAAATGTCTCAAACAATTTAGTAAAGTGTCAAATTGCCCGAGCGTACAAGAAAATATACAGTTTTTCCGCTTTTGCGGTAAAACTATTGGGAAAATCGAAATTTTTCATAGAAGCAATTTTGTAGGAAATTTAATTATGAACAACTTTTACTTTGAACTTTTCTTCAAAAACATGCATCTTCTTAGAGATATTGGCAGTTTTTGGTAAAAAAACGGGAAAAATCATACATATACATCTATATCTCCAAACGCTGTATGTTGCTGGTGGTTGCGTGTGTGACATATATTTTCTGACCTCAAAACCTACACTTTTCTATAAAAAAATCTCAGCCTAAAAAAGTTCGCTCATTTTTTCCTTACTTTCTTGGACTAATAAGCTAGATCCCCATGTTGTGAATCGAAAACAGGCAACCCCGTATACAATCAGTTAGGTAACTAAAATAATATGTTATGTTTATGTCATATATCTTAATTTAACTTTTATTAGATTGTTTGGCGAATGCTTTAGATTGCGATTAAAATGGTCAAAAATCATCAAGGTTGATTTTCCTCCATTTTATAATAATAGTTCAGTTCGAGTTAATGAAGTCTGTAAACATATGGAGGTCTGCAGTGTATCAGATCTCTACTGGCTATTGTGAGAGAAACAAAGTGTGCTGTAAGATTGGTCCTTGTGGGACACCAGAATTGGTAGAGAAAGTCTCGGACAATATTCCGTCATAATGTGAAATTAATGGTTAGAAAGACGTTCACAAACACAATTGAATTGGTGGGCCAGAGGATGATAATAAAATATAAAGAATTAGATTTTTTAATAATAATTTGTGACTTTTAATAGCCAAAATAAAAACCTAATTAATGATTTTGCCTCAGATATATTTGTAGTTGAAATTTTCAAACTATGCAAGTTAAATTAAACAAAGAAAAGTACTTTTCGTTACAGAAAGTTTCAAATTCATAACAACTGAGGTAAAAATTAACCACTCTGAAAGTTTGCCCTACTATTTTCTCAATTCGAAACTAAAAACGATAAGGACAAATACACTGTATTTAATAACATTATGAAACTATAAATATGTTTTGAAACTGTATTTATAAACCACAAGAAGAGTTTACGTGCAGGTGAAGTCTCTTTTATTTTTATTTTTTTTTTTTGAAGGATTTTATTTTTAAGCAATAAAGCCGCTTTAAGGCACTGCTGACCTGGAATGATGAAGCAAAGATCATAATGTACATAAATTGTGTATGTACATAAACTAGCATGCATGGTTTATATGGAAATATAGCAATTTATTATTTATCTTTATACATATTTAA
This sequence comes from Rhagium mordax, assembly GCA_963680705.1. NCBI lineage: Eukaryota > Metazoa > Arthropoda > Insecta > Coleoptera > Cerambycidae > Rhagium > Rhagium mordax. Next base: position 13,758,379 of record OY796656.1, read on the forward strand.
ACGACGCCGGTTTGCACAAAACTCTGATAGAAATTGTGCTAAAAGAAACTTCCCCATTATTTACATATGCATAATCATAAAATGTTTATAAATGCATATAATTATTTAATACATATCCCTGCTCGCCCATATAATTAATTAAGAGGTAATTAAACATCTGAATTAATTATCGAGATTCTCGTTTTGAATTATTATTAACTGTCACATGGTAATAAATTATGGATATTTCTTCTTATTAATCAGACATCCACCTACATGCGCCCAAATAATTCACTAAAGGGGTGAAAATTTAATAAATCAAAATTCACTACGAACATATTGTTCCGATTAAAAGATTAGAAGCTAATTTTGGCACCCCTGTGAGACACGTGCCTCAAATGCTTAATCAGATATTTAACGAATAATTGTTTTAAAAGGGAGAATCTGGTATACAGAAAATTAGGAACAGTGCCAATTAGGTAGAGAAATATTAAAACAGAACAGAATACAATAGAATATTTATTGAGGATGAGGATGAAGTTGATATATTTTTAATAACAACATACATACCTAAATCCGTAAACTGACGTTATGTTTAATATTCGTACATTACAGTGAAATTTATCTCTTTTATAGTTAATTCAAAGACCAAGGATACATATGATAGAAACCTGAACTGTAAACCCACTCCATATTCTTTGACTGTATAAATACGTTACAGAATTTTTTTCTCCGTTGTCGTTAAATTCACGTGTTGGAGAAAAAAATTCTGTTCAGTGTCCTTTGTCGGTAAATTCACGCGTTGAACACTGAAAATTAGTTTCAATGCCTCGTTATTCCAAGCTTACTTTGAATACCTAGGTATTGAGCATAATATTAAATTTCACGTTTATAATTTATTTCGAGGAAGTATTCCCTGCCTTCACCGGAACACTCTGTATTGTAGTTGCGAAATTTAATTAAATTATATCCAAATCGTGTAAGTGTCTAAATAATTGACAATCACAACGTTAACAGCGTTGTGTAGTTTGATACTCCATTATAAAATAAAGGTTTTATTAATTAAACCGAAACATCAAGTTCAATAGGCTTCGCATGCTGCAAATGGCCAAAGATAACGTTGTACAATAACACATCGCCATCATTACGTGTTCCATAGGAAACGATACCTTTTTTTAATGCCTCGATAGGACACGAATCTGATATAAATGCGCATTGAACATGACCCTGTCACATAAAACATCGCTCCCCTATGATTATATGTAAAACGGATGTTTTAATAGCGCATTATTATGAAAAACTACCAGTGATTTAGGGGAAGCGGGGACATATCCAGAAGCAATACTGTACTGTTTGTTTTTTAAATGGATGCATAAATATAAAATAGTTAAAGGGGAGTTTATTTGTTTCCTACATAACTATAAAAGTCGAATAGTAACTAGAATAAAGAAATGATCACTATTTCAGGTGGAAATAAGTTTACGAATAATATTTTAAGAACAGCCTATATCAGATAAAGTGATACAGGGAAATTAATGAATACTGCTCAAAAGATGTATTACTTTTTCCGAAAACCAGGGTCAATAAATGATACCTTAATTAATATTCCTTTAACGTCAAAGTAATGCCACTGTTAATCCCAATGGCAATGTTAGTATCACTTTCAATGTTATTGACAAGGTTAATATCAATATCAATAATAATGTCGATATCAATATTGCATAAAAGTGATTTATAGCGTTCTTTAATTTTCTTCATTTATTTTTATTTAATAAGTAATATTTTTTGCACATTTTTTAGATTTTCACTTTTGCTGTCATCCTCTTTTATCAACATTTTTTCTGATTTCCAATTTATTTTATAACTTAATATTTCTGGGAAATTAATAATTATCTACGTATTGTGTAATATACGAAATATATTGTCATGTATACCCCAGGTGGAAAATAAAAAAATAAAATAAAACTCTAAATAAATTAATGTAAAAATTCCTACTTCGAAAAGACCCAGGAGATTTTACTTACGAAGCAAATAGTGTCACCTTAAAAGGATACAAATCCTGGGAAACTTATTTTGCTCTAAAAGGTACTTGCAGCCATCGTGCAGAAAATAGTCCACGGAGAGAGGCTCGTAACACCTAAAAAACAGTTAAAATGCAATAAATTTAATAAAACCCTACACAAATATAGTTTTATAATATACAATAGTCAATAACAAACCAGTTACAAATGTACTATGATGAAAATAAGGGATATTTAAACAGACATGAAAAAAGTTCAGATACCTGCAGTCGATGCAAATATGTAGTTTAAGATGAATTTGTAATAGAATATAAGTAGAATAATTTAATCTGTGTACAACCAACATAAATCAAGTGAAACTTAAACGTCAAACAGTGTTTAAAAACTGAAATTTAAAAAATCAGTGCGAGAACGTACCAAGTTCGGAGGATCAAAATGTCATCAATCGTAATATGACATATGGAGCATCAAGAGAAAGGTCCTGGCTCCAACAGGCTGAAAGGAAACATAATTCACGATATTATATCCAAATAAGAGGAAAAACTTAGAAAATACTTACGAAACAGAAATGTCATCCGTCTAGATTGCTATGGAATATGCACAAATTTCTTAAAAACTCCTTGACGACGAATAACAAACAGTCGAGGAGAGCGTCCTTTGAATGAAAAAGAGGAAGAAGTTTTCGGCGTGGCTCCTGAAAAAATGAAAAATATCTAATTAATTACTGAGAAATTCAAATCCAAAACCAGTGAAAAGTCGTTACAAGCATACTTTAAAACAAAAACAAACAAATTGAGGCCCAGAAGCAGAGAAAAATATCCAAACAAGGAAATAAATATACAAGGTACTTACCTAACTTTAAAATAACGTTTAATTTACCCAAAGTGGACTAACTTTTCATGTAAAAAGTGTAAAAACCACATAAGCAGGCAACAGACAGCCATAATTTCAGTTTTGACAACCTAAAACATTGTCTGAAAATGCCCAGCGAGCAGAACTCTAAACCAGTGTAGATCGCTAATTCACGTTTAATTAAGCTTTAACAATTTAAGAATTTGATGGTTCACACAGTGAAAAAATTTTGTTGCACGTTAAATAAATTAAGATATCGCAGGCTTATTCTAATTAGATATTAAGATTATTTGTCGTTGATTTTCAATAAATTGTATTATGTGTTTTGAGGAATCTGATCTTTCTTTCATGAAACTATAAAATCTCTATAAAAGACTAAAGTAAACGCCATCTAGGCACAGTGAGTTACAATTAACAGTCTATAATTCATCTTAGTACAAACCTAACTATCTAGAGGGAGCAGCTAGCTCAAATAGGACTTTTCCATTCAATTTAAAACAAATAAAATTAAGCGGAATCTATTTTCATATCATTTATTGTCATTAATTACAAAAGTAAACCAGTAAGAGCAAGGTAAGTCTCTCCTAAAGCACCAGGAACTCATCTAACGGCCCTGAAAAACTAAAATAAAAGAGGGATCAGACAGACCCTAGTAAATAAAACCTCCTAGTTTCACACGCATTCTCTTTTCAAGATCTAAAACAGGTGTAGTGTGTGCTGGGGAAGAAATTTTGTGTGATAGGTGGAGGAAAGTAGTGAGTAAAAATAAAATAAAAAAAATAATTAAATAAAATAAAATTTTCACCCCACTTTCACCACAATATACATTGAAAAAATGTTGGTTAAGTATTGACAAATGAAATAGACCAAGTTTTGAGACACCTGTAAAAGTTTTTTATTTTTATTTATATTTTTTACAAAAACCAGACTCTAACTGTACCCTACAGGTAAAATCAATATCAATATTAATGTCAATGTTAATAATATCAATACAAATAATATCAATGTCAATGTCATTGTCAATGTCAATGTCAATACCAATACCAATACCAATATCAATAGCAATAGCAATAGCAATAGCAATAGCAATAGCAATAGCAATAGCAATAGCAATAGCAATAGCAATAGCAATAGCAATATCATCAATATCAATATCAATAGCAATATCAATATCAATAGCAATATCAATATCAATATCAATATCAATATCAATATCAATATCAATATCAATATCAATATCAATATCAATATCAATATCAATATCAATATCAATATCAATATCAATATCAATATCAATATCAATATCAATATCAATATCAATATCAATATCAATATCAATATCAATATCAATATCAATATCAATATCAATATCAATATCAATATCAATATCAATATCAATATCAATATCAATATCAATATCAATATCAATATCAATATCAATATCAATATCAATATCAATATCAATATCAATATCAATATCAATATCAATATCAATATCAATATCAATATCAATATCAATATCAATATCAATATCAATATCAATATCAATATCAATATCAATATCAATATCAATATCAATATCAATATCAATATCAATATCAATATCAATATCAATATCAATATCAATATCAATATCAATATCAATATCAATATCAATATCAATATCAATATCAATATCAATATCAATATCAATATCAATATCAATATCAATATCAATATCAATATCAATATCAATATCAATATCAATATCAATATCAATATCAATATCAATATCAATATCAATATCAATATCAATATCAATATCAATATCAATATCAATATCAATATCAATATCAATATCAATATCAATATCAATATCAATATCAATATCAATATCAATATCAATATTAATATCAATAACGTCGGTGTCGGTGTCGGTGTCGGTGTCGGTGTCGGCGTCGGTGTCGGCGTCGGTGTCGGTATCCGTGTCAGTGTCAGTACTAGTACCAGTACCAGTACCAGTACCAGTACCAGTACCAGTATCAGTATCAGTATCAGCACCAGTATCAGTATCAGTATCAGTATCAGTATCAGTATCAGTATCAGTATCATTATCAGTATCAGTATCAGTATCAGTATCAGTAACAGTACCAGCATCAGTATCAGTAGGTATCAAAGTTAATATCAACATCAAGATCAAAATATTTTAGTGATTATAAATAAGTTGTATTATAACTATTGCCCATTTTTTAAGAAACTTGTAGTGTTACAAAAATACCTAATTGTTGTCTTTCTTATATATAATTTCCAACAATATGGATTACTATTTAACTATCATGATTAGAAATCTCGGTCTAAAAAACTGCACATGTGTTTTCTGATTTCAGAAATTGCAAAGACGTCTTTGACGTCATATTTTCTGATAATCTTGACATACACAGACAAAAACAAAATGTGTAGCTGGTTATCTGTTTATATAGCATATGGTATACTCGCTTTTACCTTTTACGACTTGGTGGTAGATTAATGTGCTTCACAAATAAACAGTAATGTCGGGATAAAATGTGTGGCTAATTATTATTATAATATAAAATAATATGGAAGATTCACATCTTAACGGTCTTATCAAGAAAGAACTGATGCCTAAGACCTTAATGAATACCCCAACTGCTTTCGAATATTAAACGAAAAGTTAATTCGTCCGTACGAATATTTTTCAACGTCAGCATTGTTAAGTGTACCTACCCCTCATTTTTGCCACATCCTGCAATGTGCGTTCGAAATGATACATTGATTTTCTGCGTTTGTTGCCTCAGCTATTCTCCCTACAGGGCAGGAATAAAAAATGAATAACCAATTAATCGACCGAATAATTCCATCAATAAGTTAATTAATTTATCACGCAGATTAATGAACGGAAAACAGGTGAATGAGTAACCAACCCTGGACCCCAGACTAAAGGTTAGGTTATCGACAAAGTGATGCGCTGCAGCTAATTGATGGGGTTTGCGAGGAAACCGCCCTTAGTGTCACGATTAGCGAATCTCTCAATTAACGACTGTGCGCAGGTGGTTGGTGTGTCGTGTTACCCTACAATGCCTTATTACCCTATCATAAATGATTATGCCGGAGCTATTGTTTCCCTTAAAACACATCTCCGTTTTGCGGAGTTATCGGTGTCAGTTCAACAAAGGGACGTAGTCGATTATAGCAAATTCAGTGCAGAATTAAAAAGGATTTAACCTTGGTGGTGAACTAGTCCAAGTTTAATTTTCTAAGATTAGTATTTAGATAACACAAAGTCTTAAAGAATATCTACTTTATGGTACGGGAACGCTAAAAAATTATAAATTGATAAAAATGTTTGGCATATTTAAGTTTTATTTGCTGATACATAATATGAATACGAATGGAGGCTATGGCACACAATGGCCCTAAATTGACTTTTTTTCCAAATCAGACTACTTAAACAATCGGGAAGTTCTCATTTTTTAAATCTTCATCTTTTAATTGCCTATCAATCTTTTGAGGTAGTTTTCGATTTCTGCCCCTGATTTTGCAAAATTTTCCAAAGAAGTTTGAATTTTCATAAAAAAACGTCTTTTTTTTAAATCAGCATTAAAGTAACTCAAAATCATCATTAAAGTGCTAGAAACAGTCGATGTCTATTTGACCAGTTTTCTTTATTATTACTATAAATGATATCTGTCCTGCACTTCATAATTTTTTTTTTTTAATTTATACATAAGTACATTATTTTTTTCTTAAATCATTTTTTTCTTAAATCTTCGCTTTTTAATTACCTATTGATCTGCCAAGCTACATTTTGGCTTTTGGTTACTAAATTTTCAAAAACTTTGATGAAAATTCAAAATTCTTTGGATATCTTTGAGAAATCAGGGACAAAAATCGAATGTGTACCTCGACATAGATAGGCAATTAAAAAGTGAATAAACGTCTCCATATTGTCTAATGTATTACATAGATTGGTGTTATGCAGCCGACAGATTATAAGAAATAGGAAGGTAGACAAATGCAGTGGAGCTTCAAGACTGAAATTTTCTAGATGGAAGTTTTTCATTTTAGCCTTGCCTAAACGAAAGAGCTTACAATACATGGATGTTAAGCAGTGTCTATAGGGAATATTAGGAACTCTTGATGAGTCCTAATTCCTAGTCATAGCGGGGAAACTGTAAATCATTCATTTGATTCTGACAGATTCCCGTTTTAAGAAGAACCTATCACTGATTGGTGTCAAAAAAGGTACTTGGGTACTGCAGAATATTTTGAAGATATGGAATCATCAGTTCTGGAATGCTTATTCATTCGAAAGGTGTCGAAGTAGTTTATTTATGGTAAATTTTCATTTTATACTATATAAAGATGAGCTTTGGTGTAAGAATGATTAGGTAAGCTAAGCAATATGATTAATTCAAGTTCTTCAGTCACAAAGAGAAATGAGTAAAAAAAATTATCTTCCCATTATGTTATCGGGCGTGCTTGGAGATAATTCCTGGCTATAAATTCTGTAGTATATCGACATGGTGAAGACCATTCTAGATTAATTACGCCAAAAATGAATGGAGTAATGTGTCAAATCTTAAATAAAGAACCATTACGTCTCCAAAAAGGTCGTTTAATATAGGCAAATATCAAAGAAATTTCCCCACCAACAGTTCACAAAAGATTAAAAAACCTGCTAGACACCCTTATATCAATAGAAAAGCAAGTTGAATTTGATCAATAGAGACCACAGAAGAGAACATTTAGAATGGAATGGAGAGTAAAGAAACTACTTATTTACTGATGAATTGCGATTTAAATTATGATGATCAGATGGAATGGTAAGAGTCTTCTATTCATTGAACTTAATTCTGGGAATCACGCCAAAGTCTAAAAAATAAATAGAAATAAGAAAATTGCCAAAATATATCAAGATAAAAGTGTAGTATCAAAGGCAAACCTCAACAGTTTGCCTCAGACAACCACTGTATATAGTTCTAAATAAATATAAATACAATATTGTTATCTAAAATTCGTATCAGTGGTTTTCTAGTATTTTACACTAGAAAATATAACAAAATGTATATTATATAATATATAGATATATATATATATATTTATATGATATGTAAAAAACAATTATAAAACAATAACTTATCTTAACAGAACATTTCGAACCAAAGTCTAGGTCCTTTTTCAACTGTGATTACAAAAAATGACTCGTCAAAAAAGATCACTTTGACACCTGACACTGATTATTAATTAATGCATAGATCACTAGATAAAGAATTCTAATTTATTTTGATATTTCCGTCACGTACATCTTTTTGGAGAATCGGTAGCCAGACTTCGTCTAGCAACACTGAACTAGTAGAGACGCAGTCGGTACTATTTAGTTGAATACAGGCACTCTCTTTAAGTTTTCGTTTATTACAATGTGTCTCCGTTTGAATTATTTTTGCCTGTGTCCAACTAAATCTGTGGCCATTACTCCAAGCATGTTGTGCCAGTGTAGATTTATCAACTTGGTAATTTTTAACGTTATTTTTGTGATATTCTTACTTCTAATGGTCTAGACGTCTCACCTATATATAGCTTTCCACACTCGCATGGAATGCTATAAATACAATTTTTAGATTTTTGAACACTGTTAAAAGGTTTGGTTTTTGTTAAGAATGATCTGATGGTACTGCAAGTTTTAAAGGTGGTTCTCATATTGAACTTATTACCAAGTCGTCTAAGTCTATCAGAAAAACCAAAAATATATGGAATGGTCATTGTGGTTACCGGTTGTTCTCTCAAAATTCTCTGTTGTTGCTGATTTTGTCTATTCTCAATTTCAAGAAATGATTTCTCAACAAAATCCTGTGGATAATTATTTTCTTTTAAGACAGTTTTTATAAAAAGTTTTTCGTTATTAAAAATTTCATTTGTTGAAGAGATTATTTTAGATCTTTCATACAAACATTTAATTACACCTTTTTTAACATTTAGGTGGTGGTTGGAGTTAAAATTGAAATATCTATTTGTATGAGTCTTTTTTCTATATACATTAGTTTCCAAAATATCTTATTAATTAATACATCTAAAAAAGGCAATTTATTATCATTCTCAATCTCTAAGGTAAATTTAATAGTTGTTTCTTTATTATTGATAAAATTTAGAAAAACGTTTAATTCCTCTTGGGCCATGGGGCCATATTGAAAATATATCATCCACATATCTTCACCATATTTTTGGTTTGTTAATAAAATTTTTTACATAATTGTCTTCAAAATATTCCATAAAAATATTGCTCATGATGGGAGATAGAGGAGATCCCATTGCCATTCCAAAATCTTGTTGAAAAAATTCATCTCCTAGCTGAAAATAGGTAGTCTTTATACAAAGTGTAAGTAACTCCATAATTGTATTGATACTTAATTTGGATCTATTATTAAGTGTTCTGTCATTTTCCAGTCTTTCTCTAACTACAGATAAAGTTTTATCAACTGGGACATTTGTAAATAAACTAACCACATCAAAGCTTACTAATATATCATGAGAGTCAATGACAACATCATTCAATTTTTCAAGAAAATGAGATGTATTTTTGACAAAAGAATCAGTGTTGCCTGATAAAGGATTTAAAATGTTTAATAAATATTTTGCTAAATTTTGGCATGGTGAACCAATTGAACTAACTATAGGTCTCAGTGGAATGTTGGGTTTGTGTATTTTAAGTAAACCGTAAAAATGTGGAGGTTTACTATAGTGTGATGTAAGCAATCTGCATTCAATGTCTGTAAATTCATGTTTATATTTAAAAAGTGTTCTGTATATTTTTGTTTCAATCGATTGTGTGGGATCTTTGTTTAATTTTGTGTATTGTCCATCTGTTATAAGTAATGATACTCTATTTTTGTAATCATTAGTGTCCATTATAACTGTAGCATTTCCTTTATCGGCAGGTAATATCTTAATATCATTATTATTTTTAAGAGTCTGTTAAGAGTGAGTGATATTTGTTAATGCCATAAATAATTTATACATTTTATTTTGCAACCAGTTCCATTGTATTACGATTTGCAAATCATAGAGGATCTGATTTGATTTACATGGACGACAACGCGAGGTCACATCCGATTAAGGAGTTTTTTGTAGAAAACTGAATTACACTAATAATATGGTCCTTCTGCAGGCCATCGCTTGGTTAAGATGTACTTGAACGAAGCATAAGGAAACTTACTTTGAGACCAAACAATATTCTGGAATTGGTTACTGTAGTTGAAGAAGAATGAACGAAGGATAATTGACAAAAGTAAAAATAGACAGTATAGCCGTAGATATCAACTGTATTAACAGCGATAGGTGGACCAAATCGCTTTCTTCTTTTTAACATTAGTCGTGTTTAGTTATTGTTAGTTTTTCTTATATTATGTTGAATCAATGAATTTTGTGATGGGTGTAGAGATTGCAAGCCAAAACAAATAATTGACTTGGTGTCAAAAATCAAAAGAAAAATTAGAGATATCAAACAAGGCGACAAATTGATTATATTTATTTATGTTTATCGAGGTAATTTAGAAGAATCCATACATAATCGAAAGCATAGATTCACTTTTCAATCTGTCATTTTCCAAATTAAGAAGTTGATGATATTATGACATAGGATTCGTACCACCGATGCGTATACTTAAATAACAGAAAAAAGTAAATAAAGATATATTTTTAAGTAAGGCAAGAAAAGTTTTTAGTAAATATAACACAGTAGAAACTATTTTACAACTACTATTAAACGCGAAGTTATAAAATGAAAGTTATAGCGAACGGGTAAAACCATAGAAAATAATGTACCCACATAAATTATTTGATATTTTTTTCAGTAGAGAGCGTACACATTTTTGAAGTTGTCAATGGCTTACTAAATACGTATTCCGCAGTACAAGAATGTCATTAAGCAGTTTCCCAATATACGAGTTTAGAGCTCTTAACTTTACTTCTTACTGTTGGATATTACATAGTAGGTTTAATTTATAATAATTAACAAAATGTTAGATGTAACCTAGAGATAGAAAGAGGTTGTTGATTTTGAATGTACAATTGGACTTGAATAAAATTGCTACTTAATTCATTGATTCATATATTCATTTCTAAAGATATTGAATATAAAACATTACCAATGATTAATTTTATCTTTACAAAGTTCAAGACACATTATTTTAGAACTTCATTTATTGACAATATAACTTAATACCGTCAAAACGTTCGGGCAACTACAAATAGTTCATTAAATAACAAAGTTTGTTTTATCTCCGAGGAACTGTTAATGACGCCACGTAATTCCCTTGGCGCAATGTGTCGCACACGTCTTATAAATAAGAGTTCGAAAATATAAAAAACTGAAGAACTCCTCGACTTAATTAATATTAAAATGCGAAACCAATTTTCCTTTTAGCTCGTACCTGGGAAATAATACTGAAAGATGTTAAAAAAAGTCTTCCCAATATGTTCACATATTTAAATGAAATATTGCAGTGTTAGATACGTCTATAAATAATTCGGCATATTGTAGCGATTTATATTATCTAAACGTATTTCTCTTTCCTTGAATAAACTGAAGTAACTAGATAAAGTAACTCGAAGTGTATAAATTTATTATCGAACTTTATAAGTTCTGTAATTTATTTTTATGTCTGCAAATATAATCAATAAACATAGACAACCTAACAGGGCGACGTGGGCCTAATACTATTTATTGTGATTCTGACTCGTAAGGTAATATCTCTCCATTTGGTAAAAAAGAAGTGGCTAGTTTTAACCACTAATGGCCATGAATCTGGCTCACCATAAAATAGTTTGCAGTTGATTCACAACACCAAAATTTTGATGCATAAAATTATTGGAAAAATAATATTTGTATGGAGCTACATATCTAATTTGCAAAACGTAAGGAATAAAATTCATACGTTTCAAGCAAAGGAGTAATGAACAGGATACGATTTTATTTTTTGGATGTGCGTCTTTAAATGCTAAAGTTATGACAAATTTTTTTTAAATTATTAAAACGCAAGTAACACCTTTTTTGAAAGTTCTTGCAACCGTTATGTCAGAGAATTTCCTTGCTATTGGCTAGCAATAAGCCAAACAATCGAATTATTAAATTAAAATCATATATCCCTGGAGTAGGTAATCCTAAAGCGACTTATACTACCCTAAAACTAAAAATAGTTAGATTGATCGTTATTATACCTTCCTACGTTCGTTTATATCCTGATTAACTGAAAATAAATAAACAGAATCCATTAACACAAATACTAATCTATCAAATGTAATAACCAATTATTAATAGGCTATAAATAAATTAAATACTAATTTGATTTGATGCATATTCGTCGATGCGGAATTTGGGTACGTAATCGTTATCTAAAAATATTTATTGCGTCCTTCTAAAACTCTATCTGAAAAGTGTGAAAATTTATTTCACTGACAAAGGCGACATCTGTGTTCCAAAGACCACAGGTGTGCATTATCGCTGTTTTAACTGTTCAGATAGTTATAATGACAGGCCCCTGCATATTTGGCAGGACCTATATTTGAAAACAAACATCAGTAAAGTCAATGAACTCGATTTGAATCAAATAAATCTTTATTGAATCAAAATTAACAGAATATTGAGTAAGATAACTTTCCTCTACCAGAAAATTCCTGGAACGCCCTTAAAAGGAAAAGGAGGGGTTTACAGCAAACCCATTAGTAAGTCATTCGCCTCAAAGTACACCCGGTGGTTTATAGAAATAGCGGTTGGAGGTTACACCGGGGGCGAACAAATTCGTATACTATAAATGTAATGTGGGTGGATAATTAAAGGCAATAAGTAAAACAACAAGAAATACGATTCTAAAATAAACTTAAATTACAATATTTCCTAAATTAAATAATAATAATAAATATATACAAAATTAAATTAAAATTCCAATAATAAGTATATACAAAAGTCAAGATAAATCTCATCTGCCCCTATCATATTACAATATCCATTATTGAACAATTAAACTATCTGTTAATACATCCTATATTTTCTATTAGTTTCTGGCTCTTGCAACCTTTATCTCCTTGTAATTTTCTAACTTATTGGTAGGTAGCGTGTTTTGCTGTAGCAAAAATGTTATCCAGAAAACCTGATGGGGTGTAAATACATTTAAGTGGATGAACAGTCTTTAAAAGGGAGTTGAAGTGATTACAAAATTTCCGTTAGCTTAAAAAAAATGCCACCGAGCTTTATAAAACGTAAACGTTGTTGAGCCGCGAACAGTAAATAACAAAATTGAATTAACGCTGACTTAACTTAGTGAAAGCTATATACAAAAAATAAAGGGAGATTTATTTGCTTTTTTATTAGAAACAAACAAAATTTAGGACGTATTCGCTAATTCAATTTAAATGAGCCATAAAGTGAAACTAACTCTTAATGGTTTTAATAAATTGCATTAGGGGGTCGAAATAGTTACGTTTACTTACGTGCAGCTGTTTATCTGAGAGGATTATCAACATCTAGTTGCGATATTATTCTGGATAGAAGAGAGTTTCTTGTGGTGTGTTACATTTGAACACGAGACATTATCCAGCGACTTATTTTTTTTTTCTATTTTTTATACTCAACGATATGCTATATCAACTACGAAACTCTTGCCTAAAGTTATATAGCAAATATACAGGCTTTTAGAAGATAGATCGAGGTCGGTGTGTTTCTCTGATGAGCCATCCAACTAGCCTCAACTTCTTTTGCCTTACGTATGTAATCAATACAAAGTACCATTCGCCTTTCTATTTTCTTCCTACATAGGATAAATATGTTACAGCACTCTCACCACATATTTTAGTTAGGAGTTAGTGGCAATTTTGGTATATGATTTCATCTTCTGTAGACGATTTTTTTTCCTGTAGAATAATCGTGCCCCAAATAATTTTCATCGCCTACAACAGATTTTAGTTATTTCGATTGAATTTTCCTGTTTAAAAAACATACATCTGTCGTTTTTTAAGCTTTAAGAGCATTTATATTCCCCTGTATAATTCAAAAACATAATTTTGTTGTGCGCGTAATTCGGGTTCAATTATACTAAATATAAACAGACATACCTAACTACAATATTCCATAATTTATTCACATTGGCAATTACAAAGATATTCAATTACAGATAATATATTTACTATCAGGAAATCAGGTAAATACACTATAATAAACTTCAACAAACAGCCCCAATCCACCATTTTAATACATTTAGTCATATCTCGTGTAGGTACACACGACACAAATATAAATAGGAATACATTATTTAAATGTGATTTATATTCTAGATGTCATTTATATAAGGTTTCATGCTATTATCAGTTCTTGTGATTCATATTTTTACAATTGAAATTGTCATATTGTACATACATTCTAGGTCAACAATGTTGCTAACATGCGAATACTATAATCCAATGCAATAAAGTTATGTTATCAAAATGCATAAAGCAATGATACATGGAAACATTAAATTTGCCGTATGAACGTAATATCACGTAATAATTATAAATTGTACCGGGGCTCATTTTATAGGTGCAACGTTAAAGATAATGAAAATATTGGTTATGTTCATGTGAACACACGGTTGCGTTATTATAAATATGTTAATCTTTGCCATTTTCATGTAGTGTGCGTCGAGTTAGTTATATTTTACGGCTTGTGTTTAAATTTTCGGGTTAGAGTAGTTTCACTTATGGCGAAAATATTGAAAATTACAAATTTATTAAATGTTCAGGTAACTTTGACAGTAAATTCTTGGAAATGGCTTCTGAAAATATATAGCAAAAATAACTACGATACAACCCACCACAAAGAACTGTAGAAGACAGGCATGGAAAGCATGGTGATATGGTCTGAAAGAAAGTGATAACGTGAAATATTTAGCTGTTGTTATTAATGAAAAGAAGCAAGAGTGCTGGATTATCTAACATTTTCAAAATTTTAGAACAATAGGTAAATTTCTTTCTAATTCAAAGCAATGGTGCTTAAAATAATCCTAAAAAGAAAATATACTGTCACGTATTTTAAACTATAAAAGTAATTAAAACCCGACTATTAAATAAATAAAATTAAAAATAAACTCAGGATTAAACCAGGGTAAAATGAAATGATCCTCTTAATGAAACAAATAACAAGAAATTTACGTACGGTATACGCAATAGATTAATACAAATTTAAAAAAAAAAGGATATAGTGTCGGAGAACCATCTTGATAAATCAGCTGTAGAACACCTGTTGATGCGAAAGAGATCAACGAGCCACACGTAAACAAAGGGTCAGCTACGCTAAAACAAACCAAACGTAAACAAATTAAAGGCATAAATATAGTAAATGCATTGTACTATGTTACTTTAAAATAATCAATAACAGAACAGTTAAACAAAGATGGACTTTATTTCTGTAAATTGCTTTTAAAATTATAATTAAATAGTGTAAGACTTACCTGTGAAACCTCCAGTCTAGTCAAATGACTAGACACAATGTAAATTAGATCCTAAGAAGTGTTGTGCAGTGATCTTCGAAAGGTTCAGTTATGTTTCGTCGAAGTGAACGGCAGGGCAAAAATTCATCTCACGTAATATCAACAAATGGGTATCCACAAATTCGTCAGGGGATAAGAATGCTGAAAATGGCATAATTTCATAGGAAAATTATATAATAAAGTTAAAAAAGGCAAAAATACAAACCATAATGACAGATGGGAATCAAGAAATCCTTGGTTTGGCAAATTTTCTGCATGTTCCTTAGAAATGAAACAAAAGTGGAGCTGATTTTAGGTAGAGAAAGGAGCAAACCCACGTCCAGATCACTCCTGAAATAAATTCAGAAAATTATAAATTAAACTGGAAATTTATATTCCCAGGACTTTCAAATGATGGGTCAAGACCAAATACGAAAAAGTAACGGAAAAGCAGCTTCAACTTACCAGGAATAAAGGTAAAAAATTATCCTAATTAATGAGCAGCCACCTGATTGGTCGAAATCCAAACTTGCACCTAAGGCCTATTTGGTTTACACAAATCCAGTAAACGGTGCAATAAATTCTAGAACAGTTAGCCATCATATCTGGACCACAAGTGTCAAAAACTTAAAACAGGTCTGCCAATTCAAGTGCAATTAAAACGACTCGATAACCCGAAAGTGCAGAGCTTACTCTGAACCGAAATTTTAAACCTTAAGTTTATTAATTTTGTTAATATCCAAAAGGACACTGTCCTAAATCTGTTGTAGATTTAATTAGTTTTAATAAGCGCAGGGACATAGATTAAGAAACGTTTTTTTTTTGCTTTTGATTATCTGATGTTTGCAATAAAACCTTATATTTTGAGTGCCATCTATGTTTAATTGTAAAAACTTAAGCATTTAAATTCATCTCAGCTGGATATCTAAAATACAGCAGACTCAGAGACATCTAGCTGTCAAATAGTAAAGTGACATTCATTCTGATAAAGATTTCTATAATTCCAAGTCGATAGAAATATAATAAAGTAAACTAACACAAATTTCAAATAACCTTTATTTAAAAATAGCATGACAGCAGATTTTTGGTAAGATATTCCTTCGATGATAGAAGGGAACCCCCAAAGGCCCTGAAAGGTAAAAGAGTAATTATAGCAAATCTATAGTAAGTTTCACGTTATATAATCATAAAATCATGCGCACTGTCGCTTATTAATGGAAACATTGAAATAATTCTGCCCAAAGGCACTGATCGTATGCCACAAGGTCGATTATTCAAAACTATATGCAAGAACTTAATTACTATATTAAAATATTAATATATATAAAAAAAAAAATCTGAATTTAAACTTACCTTAAATTCAAAAATAAAATCAATAATAATCCGTAAAAAGAATAAATAAATAAACAAAATAATAGCATTTTCCCCAAAATCCCCATATCATAACAATACTTCCACTTTCTTCTTCTAATCTATCATTTAAAGAAGCAACAGTGCCGGATTATATTAAAAAAAAAATACGAAAATTCCCCCTTGTAATCATTAGTCTTAAAAACTCAATAAAGCAAAACTTGGTGTGGATTTCAAATAAAATGTATGACGAAAATTTCTTTATGATTATTTCGGTAACATTATTTGGTCATAGTTTTTATTGCTGAAACAGACTTAAAAATTAAAAATAAGCCGTAATCAAAAGTTTATGCATAGTTTCATCCAACCCACGTGCTAGGAAGAATATTTTCACTACACGCTCATTATTAACGAAGTTGTCGCAAGTTGTTGTATAACATTTAGCAATATTGTCGAAATTAATTATTTTGGCGAAATAATTAAAGTTTCAGAATGTGTATAGAATATTTCAGCACACCTAATCGTGTGAGGATTTGGCTCAATGGTTAATAATGCAAACTTTCTGAGTCACACACAATAAACAGTTCGTAACAATTGCGGTTTATTTGGAGAATTTGCCTGTTGAAACACACAACTTTCATGTTATAGGTCAACCGCAGCAGTTGACGGTTTTCTTATTTACGTAATTCCTTTACGTGTTAATGAACTTCTTTATTTGCCAAACAATTTGGACTTGTTACGTTTTATGTGATTTTAAATACCTTCGAGTAATTTAACGTGATTAAATTGCACGTGCATCTACTTCCAACAATGCTCCCAAATTAACGTGACATTGGGAAAGAATTCGAATTGATTCGGTTTATGCATGAGCATATTGGAAAAAAGTTTCAGTGAGCTAGCGCCTAATCCGTTCAATTTTTGGTACGCTTCGTGAAATACTTCTAACAGACGTTTATTTTACAAATAGGTCAATGGTCAATTTCAGTATTTCATGTGTTGCTGATACTTGAATTTAGAAGAGTTTAAATTTAATTCTTTGAAATTTTGTGTTTTATCATCCGGCAATAGAAGAAATAACTAGTTGAATTCATCAAATATGTTTGACTTTCACATGCACATTAAATTGAAAAAAAAAAAATTAATTTTCTCTCCCGCTCAAGATTTTGAGTAACTATGGAATAGACATAACATGTGGAAATAATATTTAAACCCACTTATTAATCAGGTATTTGGTCAGTACTAAATTAAAGCTAGGTAACCCGACATCCTCTAAACTATCAAAAGTTATACCCGTTTCTGTGACCCTACAAAATATGCGGTACACTAATCAAATGTTCATATATCGTGTTATTTCAATGTGCCTAACCGGAAATCTCAGTAACAATGCGCTCAAAAGTTATTAGGAGCACGGCCACATTGTTCACCCAAAACATGGTTTGCACGTCTATAGCGTCTTTGTGAATGGGTTCTCACACCCCAGTGATTACTATTACTGGTTAATACCTATATATAGGGTGTCCGAAAAATGGAGACCAGTCCGGTAACCAGCAACGACACTTGTGAATTGAATTGGCCCAATTCCAAGTGCAGCCAAAGAATTAGCTCCAGCTAGCTACAGCGTGGTTGTGAATTCGGTGAAGCCTTGTTTTAGAGTACTGACATAATATTGAGAGCAATATATGGGCGCCAGAGTATTTATAACTAAATACACAAAAGTTTATCGAAAACACAATTAGGTATTTACCATATAAACTAGAAAGAAAAGAAAGCTGTGAATTTAACAAATTTAATCTTACAAATTCTTTACAATAAACAATGACTCAGAACCTCGCTCAGAACTAAATATAATTAAAAATATTGAAAACATGAACAAAAAAAAAGTATGAATAAAAATTACAATTTAACCAATTTCTCGGTCCGTCCGTTTTACTGTTGTAAAGGCTTATTCGAAGGGAATGAACTGAGATGGAAGGGGTTCTCCTAGTAGCGATGAATCCTGCGAGTACTCGAGGTTGCGGGATCCTGTCTCCACAGTCTTACTCAGTCCAGAGTGTCCAGGTTCCAACCAAATTTATTACTTTTCGGGAACACCCAATATCTCCTTGCTTCTGATGTTGTTAACTCAGTATCGATTTCCAGTGAGTCAAATTTCCAGAAAGCTAGATGTCATGAAATAAAGACAGAACAGCTGAGAAAAGGAAATAGAGAAATAAAACTAGGTTGAAAATTATTTAAACTAGTGGTAGATGAAAAAATAACAAAGTTCAGGCAATATAGTTAAATTACTAGATAAAATTCACAAAATTTATATTTCTTAATATTACAATAGAAAGAAATTGTCAAAATGACACAACAAGATATTAGAATTTGTAAAATTACCAAATTTACATAAAAATACGGTATCTGACACCAATTACTAAAAAAATTTAATTATTAACGAAATAATACTAAAATTCGAACACAAGAATTTAGTAAGGTTGCAAAACTTCACTATCAGTTCGATAACAAATAACCTAACTTGATTGAATTTATCCTATAGGTTGAAAACCATGGGGGGACTGTAATTATTAAAGGACTATAATTTAATGTCAGATTTGTACGGGATAATTTAAACTTAGAAACGTTAATGAAGTAATAACTCTAAAGATTCAGATGTTTAATATTAATAAAAAAATAATTGGTAACAATAATCACAATATTGAAATAAATTCGAAATTTTAGCACACATAAAGATTTCAAGTTAATATTTTACTAATAGTTTAACGGTAAAAATAGCAAAAATTAATATATGAAATACCGATAATGTCTTTCGCTTTCCGACGGACAAAAATTAATGAACTCATTCCTAATTCAAAATGGCAGGAAATACGTAAAACCAAGGTAAATCTACACTCTTGTAACTTACACGAAAATTAAGGAATTAACTAATAATAATAATTTGTCAATAATAAAATCGATATAGAACTGTGATAGCGTGAATATGAAGAAAAAAGTAAACCAGAAAATCGGACTTCTGTCACATCCGAAGTAAGTGATCAAATGTACTACAAATTGATTAATTCAAAGAGAAGAAAAAAATACTATAGATCACTTACCCCGTATGCTTTGGAAGCTCCTGGACAGAAATCTGTAGCTCTGGACAGTAAATAAATTCGGCAAAAACCTAAGTCTCAAGTGGACTTCCTTCACTATCCAAAACCAGTGTAGTTTTCCTTTTTCCAGCTTATATGAACTACATTCGAACCTAATAACAATAAAAATCCACACAGAAATTGTTACGAAATAACGATAATCTGCAAGTTTCACTTACAGCGATAATTTACACAATTTAAATATTGTATAACGTGTCAATTAACAATAATTGAACCACGAAAACGTCTACTTTAGACAAGATACGGTAAAACGGAAATGGGAATACCCATCCACGTGCTTAAAAAAACAGTGCTACTAGGTAATGATCTGAAAATATTCCAAAATATGAAAATAATACGAAATACGGTAATTATTTTGACAAATTATTATTTTTACTATAGCATAATAAAGCTGAAGCAATAATTAATAAGCAAATTGTATGAATAGCGATATTTAAGCGACTACAAGAAATGTATGACTTACCTAGGTAAAATTCGAAGCCCGGGACGAGCCTCGTTCACAACGTTCATCCGCTGTGGCGTTTTTGTTGTATTCTTTCTACCGCATACCGATCAAATGCGAATACAGGGTTATTCAGTTGTGAGGAGTCATATTTTAATACGCAAAATAGAAACTATAACCTGCTGTAACGAATTGCAACTTAAATCGTTACAAACCATGGATTCCTTGAGCAAAAATAATATGAATTTTATAATGCCAATTTTCAGTTTGAAGTTTAAAAATGATTTAATAACTCGAGTATTTTTAAAAATATTGTCATGTATTTTAAATTAAATGAAATAAAACAAGTACTTTAAGACATAGAAAGAAACTGTCCACAATAAAATAAACTTTCCTCGAGTATACTGACCAGATAAAATACACCTGGTTACCTGGCGCCCAGCAACAAAACAGTAGGGATTTATTGGAAATTTAAATGAAACCGTTGTGAAATAGTAAAAAACCAGAGCAGAATTGAAACAACAAGAAAGCAATTTTGGGGATTCCAGAAATGCCAGAATTTATGGAAATCCAGGAAATAAAGTAAGGTACCTACTTGCCTGTCGTAGTTAATCACGTCGCAGTAGCCACGGGTATCTAGATTCTTAAGTTAAAACCAGTGTTGCACAAATTTGTACACCAAGGCGTCCATTTGATGCAGAATATGAACTCTTGCGCACCTCGTGGCAAATAAGTAAATAAATCGATAATAAAGAACTCCTTAGTTTTAAGTCACTGTTGACGAATTTGAAATCGCTATATTTTATGATTCTTGTTAGATTAAGATAATTGATAAGTTGTCATAGAATAGTTGAACTAATAAGATAGCTCATTTCAACTGTTATCAGCGTTGGTTTATACAAATAGTGTCTCAATTAAGTATCAAAAGAGGGCATCACCCTGACCCCCACTTAAATAAGCGTAGAGATTTAAAAAAGTTTAATATCTTTATTAAAAATAACAAAACAATACAAGCTATAAAATAAGTAAAAGTCTCAAAGGTAAGTTCCTCAATCCAGGTGAATCCATTAACGTCCTGAAACATAAAAATAAGGGGTTTAAAGCTAACCCTACTAAATATTTTATCTGGACCAGTACACTTTGTTTTGTCACCTAAAAGACAAGTACTAATTATGGTATGCAGGTAAGCACTTAGTTTGAATATACTTTGATATTTTAACACACTGTATAAAAAGTGTATGAGATATAGAGATATAAAATATGACGCGGTAGCGAGGTGAGCCTCGTCTTAAAACAAATTTTTAAAGATAGAAACGTGCTAAGGCCTACCCAAACTAGTCACAGTCCTATTTCTAAATTAACTAAAGCAGGTTGGTTGATTATGCCATCCCCATCGCGAGATATTTCTCACTGAGTCTCGACACGATCCGACAGTAGTCGTACATATAATGGGGTGGTTTTGTTTTCGCTGCCAGCATTACTAACCACAGTTTAATTTTCTTGCAATGTGCATTGTGTATACCCTCAGTCTCAGTCTTAATTTCTTAGCTTATCATCAATTGAGTTTCTCTCTTTATGTATTAATTATTTTAAATTTACTATTTTTTTAAAGGTTTGTAAAGTACACGTTTTCTGAAATAATTAAATAATAGTTTGCGAACCCTTAATTAGGTTCTACATTAATGGATTCTAAGTGGTGAACACCAGGAAAATGCGTGCCGCTTATCTGCATTTAAACTGCATATAAATCACCTGTAATTTTTTGCACATTAACTTCATATCCTTTCCATCAAGTATTGATTTCGTGTGTTTTTCTGATACGACCATTAATAGTTGATATGAAAACCAACGGGAGACTCCTTCACATTATACTACTATAATAAAAATGAAACTGTTGTTGTGATACAAAAATAATTTTTTTGAGGCGCAGACTAATGAAATGCGAGGAATTAGTAGAACCAAGCAAATATAGAATATTTTAATTTTAAACCTACGAATTGAAGGAAGATAGTACAGCTGATCAAATGAGAAATGCGAAGAATAGGGATAATCGTCTAAGACATGCCGCAGTGCACTACGGATAAGATGCACCCTGAAAATTTAGACAACGGATTTCGTTCGCTTAATACCTAAATTAAAGCACATCCGATTTTGCTACAATGCAGTATGCAAATACTGCGATGAAAGGTATTACAGGATACTGCATATTTACCAATTGTATAATAGAAGGTAAATATTTATAAACTTCCTTTATTCATTTTCCAACAACATACTTAAATGTTAGAAAAATACATTGCTTCTGACACAAAATACATTAACTAGTATTATTCGTGTGATAAATGCGCCAGATGGATAAATAAATGTAATAAGGAAATGGATGGAAGTTACTCTAATATTCCCGACGTATATAAAGGTACATACATTTGCTCTTTATATATCACGAAGAGTAACCAAACCCTTTATCGGGGTTGATAGTACAAGCGCATTAAATATTGCCGATAATTCTGCATTAGAGTTTGTTGAGCTCAAAATAATGGTCAAAATTAACAAACTTGTATTAGCCACGCGAGTAATATTTAACTAGCCATTTTTTATAAAATGAATTATTTATTTTAAGATGGTGTTTGGAAAAGTTTTAAGCAAATTTAAATGGGTGATGTAGAATGATCCAACAATAAAAAAAGCCTTATGATATTTTTTCCTTATAGATAGAAAACAAAATAATTTGTGTTAACTCTATGTTTTGAGAACGACCAGAATGCGCTCTACATGGAGCTGGGAGTGTTACGTAATCCATAATAGACAGACAGTTATTATGTAATGCGGCCAATTTGTTCATAAACTTTACTAATAATTTAATGATAATTTTATTTAGTGTCTTTTTCTGAAATGTGTCATAAGTAAATAAATGTAAACGTCAGTTAACTAAGATATTTTAAGCCAATTTCAAAATAAATTCCGGAATATCATGAGATTAAAGTAGTTCCTTTATATTTGGCTACTAATATTGACGGATTAAGCAACTCAGAACTGTGTTTTTGATGTTTTATATCAGGCCAAGATGAATATCGAATATAATAGTAGGACAGGGTTACACTAGCATCCCTAAGCAGTCAGTTTGAACATATCTGATCCTTTAACCTAGCTTTTGGCCGTTGAACTATAACCGTAGGCAATCGCAAACTTCCCTGTAAGAAGTGGCCAGCAAGATCTCTTTCACTATAAAGACGCAAGTCACAGGCGATAATAATATGTACTATAAAATGTCCTATATGGTTTTATGATATTTCATGCCCAGACAGGATTTGATCACTTTCCTTCACTTTCCTTCACGAAGCAGCTATAATCGGCAATGTGAGGGTCGTACTCTAAAACCGACCACAACAATACAATTTGTTCCAACTATTCTGCAATTAGACTGAAAAGGAATTAATAAGGTATGCGCAATAATAAAAAACCGCTAAAATGTAACCCATTATTCAAAAAAAATTAACAAAAATTGGTTATTCCAAAAATGACTGTGACGTCATGCAAATGGCTGCTGTGGTGTTGTGACGTCAGAAACTCGCATTTCCATTTAATGTTTGTTAAAATAGCGTTTAATGCAGCATTTTACAATGGAAAACCAGGATATTATTGATATTAAGCACCCAAGGTACTGTTAAATACCACAGTGCCAGTCGTAAATAAAAAAACACCAGAAAAAAGATTCGTCTCATTACCAATATACGATCAAGCGCTAAATTAAAGAAAAAACGAAAATTATGGTTACGTACCATGAGAAGGAGTGAATCTGATATATCAGAAAACACTAAAGGGGATGTATGTGAGGATCATTTCAACGTAAGTGCGATTTTGTACTTTTTTAAAATCATAGAATTTTAGGTTATGTATTTTACTTTTTTTTCAATTAGAGGAAGATTTAGAAAACTATATGATGTTTAAATTAATGGGTAGTCACATACACTTAAAAGATCATGTATTTTGATTGTCAAACTGGTAGAAAAAGGAGCCTTCCACTTAAAAGTAGTACAGCAACAAAGAGAGCAACATTGGCCAAATTATCTCTCTGGGCTTTTACAAAATCTGTTCCACTCACTTTGCCGTGAAAAATGTTAATATTTAACACCGAAATCGCACATTGAATCTACACGTAAACAGTATGACATATTGTACAACGGCGAACATAAAAGATTCTCTAAAGTACTGTCAAAAAAACGAGTTATTGACATCACAGAGAGATTCGAATTCCATCGTCTATTCTCGGCCAGTGGTCGTAAACTTAAAAATAATATGAATTTTAATTAACAAATACATAAATATAGAGCACATTGTTGATAAAATTTTATTGTTATTAATTTTTTTATAGCATTAACTATCTATTATAACCAATTTTGCTTAAAAATCTCGCATATGCGCATACCCTATTAAAATAAAAGATGCATATTAAGGTAAAAATATATTAAAATTCAGTCGTGCAATTACTAAAGTTAGCTCGTTCAGCGCAAGGCCAATCCGAATAGCTCAACGATATCCCCACAAAGGAGCAACGACCGCTAACAGCCACGACTTGAAGATAAGTAATCGATTGCCGAAAGAGAATTTCTATTACGGAACTAAAAGGCAATTGTTCGAAAACATTTACTTTTAAAAAAAAAATTTAATTTTAGAGGATTATTCCAAAGCAAATTAATGATATAATCGAAGAGGCAGACGATGAATTCTGAGTGTTATTTCATACAGCTTTATGGAAGTTGAAAGATATAGGAGCATTCTCTACACTACCAGTGTTTGTAATCAAAGAGCCAATTTCGTAAAAACTGGTTTTAATAAGTACAGTAGTATTTCTATCATGATTAAAATAACAAAATCACAAACTCTTTTTGGCGATTTAATGATTTAGGACTTCAATTCTGTTCAACATTTCAACATTGTTAGATGTCTTCTTAAAATAGCTGTCTTATCAAATAAGTTTAGAATACATTTAGCTAGGTATACCACCAAGCTTAGAAAACACTGTAGGTCTTTTTATTATGTGAAGGTTTCATAATTGTGATATCCGTATTATCTGGAGATCCCTTGGTATTTTATCGTGGGGCATAAAACCTCGCCGCGGCACATCAAATTTAGATTTCTCTAGTTTCAAATTCAATCCAGGTTTAAACGACAAATATTTTAATTGCGTCCGTGAATATTTCATCCAGAAATAAGAATATCCACGAAATAAGCACCTATTCTAGAAAATCCATCTAAAGTTAAAGTGTCAAAAATTAATTTTTGAAAAATATTCCATATGTATATTTTTATATTTTCTTCGTCAACCCGTTCTAATTTTTTGGATTTTAGGAAACTTGTTTCTAGTTCTTTATGATCCCAGATCTTGTGCTGCGCCAAATTCCAAAAAGTGGGTGGACACCGTCTGAAAAAAAAATCACAAAATTTCTTTGGTCGATAAGGTATATTTTATGACTTGAGTATGAAAAACATTCCGACGATATCATTTATTTTTATTGAATTAAAGCTTTTAGTTACAAATGCGAGCATTTGTTGGTGTGAGCACTGGAAGAACACACTCCATTTTGATGAAGTATTGTATTACAGCAGGTCCTGAATAAGATTCTTCAGTCCATACTTGTGCTTCCTGTAACTGTTGACGCAAACTTTACTCTTATGCACTACAATGCAACGGGACATATGGAGTTATTGGGGTAAAAGACGATCTGAATGAAAATCTAACTTCAATTTTGTCATATACGTCTATGTTCCAAGGAAGAGTTTAACGTGAGTTCCTATTTTGAAAAGCTTTTTGGGACTAGAATTGGCATTTCACAATAATGTTTGGATCGTTCAATCTCTGATTTGGGTAGTAGGACACACGCGGTCCTAAATACTAGAGCCTGATCAAACTAAAAAAATATGCACTAACATCTTATCAAATATTTCACTTTAAACTTTAAAAGGTAAAGAAGATTTGAAACGGAATGTAAAATTCTTACTAATTTTCACTTTCTTCATTTTTTAAATTTGTTGCATATTTACTTTTTTACAAATGACACAATGACTAACAAAATTTTCTATTAGCTCCTAAATCATAAAATGTTTGCACTTCAAGCTTCGTTGAACTTCATAGCATTTACAGTTTTAAAAACACATATCTTTCTAACATAGGGAATATCTAATTGTTTCATTAGTTCGAGACTATTTATTAAATTAGATAATTGCAACATTCCCAATTCTTGTTCAAAAACTATATATTTCACGAAACGGTAAATTAACAAAAATGTAGATAATAAAAGTTTCATTGTATGATGTATTATATAAACGGTGAAATGTGGAACGTATTGAGCTATGCACTTTAAATTCCATGTTTTCAAATGGGATAATTAAAATATGAACAAACAACACTATTTCACATGAGAATTCTCTGTGTATGTATGTTGTATGTCCATTGCGACGAAATAAAATAAACCTATTTATTTGCATTATTTAATGTTGCCTAAAATGGATTAGAGTCTGCCAGAATGGTCCTGTAAACCAGTAAATAGCATCTGATGGTGTCGATAATTATGTCTTGACTTTTAGCATTTTAGCATTTTTCGTCCCGAAAAAAATACATTTTTATTTTGATTGTGTATAAAAACGATGTTTATTAATATATAATATCTGATCTTGACAATCTAATATAAGCGATGCAAATGTAGGGATGATCTTGCTCAAATGGCGCTATTATCCACCAGAGTCACAGTTATTGACAACAGGAAACTTTACCTAAATTTACTGCAGTATAAATTAGCAGTGCCTGAACCAAACCGTCATGCCAGTTCGATTGCGTGCGTAAACTGAAAACATTCTACATTTATATTGTTTATTTTTTATTGTTAACATCAAATATCCTATAATTAAGTGTCTTTATTCATACGAGGAGGTGATAACTTTACCCTCCACCTATGAGTTTCAATTCTTCAGAAATTTTGATGCAGTTAAATGAAATATTTCAAAGGAAGAAGGTTCCAGTAGTAAACATAATTCGACTTATTTTTTGATGTTCTACCAACCAAAAGGTACTTAATTATGTGGCGCCCTGTATATTTTCAAACGTTGTGAATAATATCCAGTTTTACTACTATAGTAGAGGGAAATTAGTCAAAATAATTGATGAAGAGTGATGTAATCGAGACGTTGATTTTTTTTGTTTTTTGTTTTTTAGATGCAAATGAGTCGAAAACCGAAAAAATTAGGAAAATCGGACTGAGTCTTCACGAGAAAAGCGCATAAAAGTGCATGTTTTATGCATTTCGAGTGCATCGCTACACTATTTTTTAAATATCTCCGGCTCTATTGATCGTAAAAAAAAACAAAAATACTTGTAAATGAATAGACTATCGAACTGTTGGGGTACAGTTACAGTTAAAAGTACATCCTAACCTCAAAAAATCCAAATTTCTCAATTTATTTTTTTGTTGGTAATAATGCAATAAGAAAACTGGAGAAAAGATGTTGTATTTTCATGCTATAAATACGTAATTAAATTTAAAAAAAAATCATTTTTACGGCTACAATTACTGAACATTTTCGAAAAAAATTAAAACGCTTGCCATTTAACGAGAAATTGTCGTAGGGTAAACTTTTTTTAAAGCGTAGATTTTTATGTATTTTTTTGCTAACATATGCCAGAATCTGTTTAGCAAGTTAAATTGTCGTTTTTTAATTAAAAAAAATATATACATATTTCACTTTCTTGACATTTTCTCATATACATATACCTTATCTTTTATTCTAGATTTTCGTTTAAATTTTATTTCAATGTAATTCTCAATTAAATAAAAAAATGCTCGTAAAAAAATTATTATTTATCCGTTTAAATGTTTTAAATGGGCGATATCGTTGTCTAGATCCGCTTACTTGTTGTTATAACCCAGATGCTACAAAAGCAGGGGAAGCATGTGTTAGGGCAGTTTATCGATTTAACCCATCAACAAATGGCTGGTTGGTTGAGAGGCTAGGATACTAGACTCTCAACCAGGAGTCCCGGGTTCGATTCCCGGCCGTGGCACTGGGATTTTTTCGGACAAAGAAATTAATCCTAGTATACACGGATATTGGATGTGTGTCCCTTGTCTTTAAATGTGTAGCCCCTTCCGCACAAGTCTTTCAGAGTCTTCAGGGATAAAAGGGGTCGTATTATCTGTGGTGTTTATTATTATTATTTATTATTTATTATTATTAACACATATTGATTTAAATTTAAATGTTATGAGGTTCATGTTATTTCAAAATAAGGCTGAAGCCAAAAGAACTGTTGCATGTAATTTGTCTTTGCTTCTACCAACATATGATGCTCTATTTCTTATAAGTAAATTCAAACATGGCTTGGAAGGGACGATAAAAATATATTGGAATTTGGTAGGAAAAAATCTGAAAATTGCTAAAGTTCAATCTACTTGTGATTGTGTGATCAGCAATATCGAAAAGTTTGATAGAAACAATTAAATATTCTTGCAGAAAAGTTTGCAAAACCAATACATGCTTATGCAAATCTAAAGATAGGAATTGTAGTTTTTGCAAAGACAGAAATTGTGCAAATGCGCCTGCTGAATTAATAGATGATGATACAGAAGACAATTCTGTTTTTGCAGATGATGAATCTGAAAATATTGAAATGATCAGTGATGCTAATAAAGATTCTGTTTGAAGTAGTACTGACTATTTTGATAGTGAGACAAGTAGGTACATATTATAAGTGAATCGGATACTCAAATTTTGATTTCTAGCATGTACGAACCAGTTTGTGAAGATATTTATGATTCTAATGATACAAGTGAAAATAGTGATTTAAATGACTCAAATTATTTTAAAGAAGGAAAGACTATTGTATAAAATTTTTTACCTACGATCACTAACGTAAATAGCTGAAAACGCACTCTCCGCCACCTACGTAAATTGAACCTTACACACCGTAAACAAATCGCACGCTCAGCCACCGAGGTGCAATGCAATGTGACCACGTGACCTACTTTACACAACACTTGTAGTTCATATTTCTGACAGCAGGCTAAAATTATTAGAAATGGCAGGTGCAAAACTTAATTTTCTAGCTCTGTCAAAACTGACATAAGCATTAGCAACAAATAATACAAAATTGTGTTTTAATTTGTAACCCCAGACTGAATAAATCTAATTTGCCTTATGGGCTTCTGGGTTTCAAAGTTTATTTTACCTGTCGGCTGCTCAGATTTTTCCGGTGGGTCGTGAGTCAGAATATGGTGTTTAATAAATTAACAAACTTATTATTAAATTTGGTTAAAACCCTGATTTGTTAACAAAAGAACTTGAAGAGTGCACTTTAAGTTTCTAGCTTAGTAAGATTTAAAACTGCAAGTTATAAGAGATTAAAAGTTAAGGAATTATTTATCAAGTAAAATTAAGATAAATTAAGATAATTTTTGGGCGCCAGCTACTAAAAAATTAGTAATAATTTGTATGATATCAGATTTTCACAACAAGAGAAATAAAACGATTCAGCTCAAATAAATAGTATATTAACAAATAGAATAAACATTAATATTAACAAATTACTCTTGACAATGATAAAAAAATATATATTTACCTGAAGGGCAAAACAATGGAAATAAATGCCTGAAGGGCTATCACAATAAAAAATGAATGAAAGAAAATATTTTATCAACTGCAAGGCTTACATTTACAAGAACAATTACTGGCAATTATTTGTTACGCTGGAACCGAAGACCTGATGATGGAAATATGTTCTACCACAGACTTACAGACCTTAATTTCCAAGGATTTCCACGATGATCTATTCCCTTGCCAAGATGGCCTATGCTGGTGTATACTGATCTTCTGGGTCTAGCTAGACTTCACCTGCACCTGGGAAAGATGTAACCAATCCTGGATAAGATAATAGGATAATCTGGATTTCAGTCTGATGTGGTCTGGTAAAGTTGAATCTGTCGAATCCTCTTCTTGGTCTCGTTCAATAAAACATAAATATACCAGTGTCAAAAATGTACAAAGTAAAGTTGGAAATATGCAAGTTAGCTTACGGCTGATAAAATTAGAAAAAAACTTACTGAAGGCAAGTTTCTCTAGAAAAGTTGACTAAACAATTTAGCAAAGATATGAATTATAATAAATCAATTATTATAATTACAAAGATATGAATTTATTATTTTATTTTAAAAATAACTCAAGATATAAATTATAATAAGCTAATTATTATAATTTCGAAACTATGAAATTTTAGAAATTACTCTAGATATAACTAGACAAGATTAAAGCAATAAAAATAATTCCTCTGAATAAGAAATTATGTTAGAAAGAAATTTGTTATATTATTTAAATTTAATAACAGTAATTAAATAGACAAATCACAATAAGACACTCAGAAAATTAAGTTTTAATATTGCTAAAACGCAATCTTTTCACAAATAGAAAATGTGTGAATCACAAAATAATTCAATAAGTAAGAAAGTAAAAAGTTAGGTATTCTGATTTTTATAACTAATTTAATTAGATTATTAATTAAAGTTAATTTCTACTATTTAATGTAGAACGATAAGAAACAATAAGTTTATTTAATTCTCCCAATTGGAGTAAGAAATGGTAAGAAATGCTGTAATTTATTCAATTAAATTACGACAATTAGATAATAACTATGAATTTTAATTAATTCAAATCGTATTAAGATATAGCAGGGAATAATTTAAATATTAAATTAAATTACGAAAAATTACAATAATCAAATTGTGAGATAAGATAAAAACCAATATTTTCCGTTAAGCGAAAACTATTAATTTCGAGGAGTTTTTTACCACCTTCCGCAAACGAAAGAGATCTGTGTAAGTGCATATATTTTATGAATAACTCGATAAAGATAATAACGATAATTGCAAATTTTAATTGCAAAAGATAATAAGGAACGGTAATAACATAAGTTAACTTGCAAGACGACACCACGTGTAGATATTTGCATGAAATCAATCACGCGTGGAGAGCACTAAATTTGGCTAAAATGCCGGCGTCAAACACACCCAATTGATAAATTCGATTTAAATCGATATTTACCACATTTGACTGTAATAAATAACCAACATGCTAAATATTTACTAGGCTACGTATTGCAAATAATACTTTATAACGATAGATACAGAAAAATTCTACATCCGAGAAAAATAATTAGATATTCATAAAATTACGACTTACCAGTACGGAAGATAGGAAAAAGCTGGTGGAGGAGGAATGCTGTAGGATCGAGAACGTTTCAGTGCCGTCGACGCGCGCATAACATAGCTACATTTAATTGTCTCCGGTAGAAACCAGTTGTAACCGTAATTTACCAAATTATCGTTACAAATTTCAATAAATACGATCGTAGGTAAAGTATAGTACATAATTCGAGTTGTAAAGCAATTACGCACTCATGGAATTGCCACACTCGCCGCTACGCGGCATCGTGCGCAATTTTTCCATTCGTGTGTAATATGCTATTTACAACTCTCATTACGTAATATACTATAAGTTTTTAAGATGATTTTAAACATAAATGGTAATTTATTATTGGGTTTTTTCATTTTCGTTTTCAAATATTTTAAAATCAGTATACTAAAGCTTATATATAGGTACTTTGTATTTTATATGTATAGTAAGAAATAGTTATTTACATTACTAGATGCGAAAGTTTACTTTTAGGTGCGAGGTGATTTTTGAAAGGTCGAGGCGAAGCCGAGAGCTTTCAAAAAAACACCGAGCACCTGAAAGAGCTTTCGCATCGTGTAATGTATTATATTTTTCATAATTTAAAACTATTTATTTCATGAAATTATAATATGACGTTTTTAATAAATTTTATAGTTTAGGATTTAGGAGGCTGTCTATGAAAATTGTTTCCATGGCAACGTAGCAATTGCTATCTGTCATCGAGGTTTATGTCAAACATTTTAATTTGTGGTAGTGTCAAACTGAAATAAACAAATATGTTTTTCTACTACCATCTATATAAGTGAACTTTGTACCCCTAGCAACACGCGTGATAACGAAAGTAAACATTCGAGTTACCTGGTTGCTAGCTACGAAAGTTAAACTTTCGCAGCCAGGACACAAAAGTAAAAAAAAACTTCCGATCTATCAAGGAAGTACGCCAACATTACATTTTCGCCGATTTCCGCATCATTCTTGTCGGCACACCATTTTAAAAACACAATCGATATTGGCAGCTTCTTATATCCCACTTTCATCGCCACAAACATATTTGTTTATTTCAGTTTGACACTACCACAAATTAAAATGTTTGACATAAACCTCGATGACAGATAGCAATTGCCACGTTTCCATGGAAACAATGTTCATAGACAGCCTCCTAAGTCCTAAACTATCAAATTTATTAAAAACGTCATATTATAATTTCACGAAATAAATAGTTTTAAATTATGAAATACCATAATATCTTTCGGTAGTAGAAAAAATATAATACATTACACGATGCGAAAGCTCTTTCAGGTGCTCGGTGTTTTTTTGAAAGCTCTCGGCTTCGCCTCGACCTTTCAAAAATCACCTCGCACCTAAAAGTAAACTTTCGCATCTAGTAATGTAAATAACTATTGTGGTGATGAAAATGGGATATAAGAAGCTGCCAATATCGATTGTGTTTTTAAAATGGTGTGCCGACAAAAATGATGCGGAAATCGGCGAAAATGTAATGTTGGCGTACTTCCTTGAAAGATCGGATGTTTTTTTTTACTTTTCTGTCCTGGCTGCGAAAGTTTAACTTTCGTAGCTAGCAACCAGGTAACTCGAATGTTTACTTTCGTTATCACGCGTGTTGCTAGGGGTACAAAGTTCACTTATATAGACGGTAGTAGAAAAAAGTATTTATAATAATACACTATACACTTTACGAAAGCTTTTTTAATGTCCATTCGATAGCGTCAAATAAAGTTGTGCTTAAACGATTATCCTTCTCAAATAATTATTTTAACTGTCATATAAACTTCATAATTTAATTTAATTTCGTTTTATACAAAACTTATATGAAAATCTGGCATAAAAGATACGGTACCTATAGAATAATATGAAAAAAAAGTGAATTTAATTTTTTTTTTTTTTAATTAGGTACAAAAAGCGACATTTTAACTTGATAAACAGATTCTGGCATATGTTCACAAAAAAGTACATAGGAAAACCTACACTTTAATAAAAAAGTTTACCCTACGACCATTTCTCATTAAATGGCAAGCGTTTTAATTTTTATCGAAAATGTTCAATTGTGGCTGCAAAACTGAATTTTTTTTTTCCTTAAATTTAATCATGTATTTATAGCATGAAAATACATATTTTCTCCAAGTTTCGTAAAGATCTGAAGATTTTTACCCCACTTATTGCATTATGAGTAAAAAAACAATAAATTAAGAAATTTGGATTTTTGAGGTTAGGATGTACTTTTAATGTAACAATACCCCAACAGTTCGATAGTCTATCGACGAGTATCTTATTTTTGTTTTTAATTTTTCTGTGACTAATATAGCCGGAAATATTTTAAAATAGTGTAGCGATGCACTTGAAATGCATAAAAAATGCACATTTATGCACTTTTCTCGCGAAGCCCCCAGCCGGTTTTCGACTCATTTGAATATATAAAGCAAAAAATAAACAAAAATTCTAATTTCCCTCCACTACTAGTTTGATTGTCTAATTTATGTACGAGTTCGTGAGATATAAATTATATCTAGACGATCTTATACCAAATAGTACATTTTTTATTCGACGTTAAGAACTAAACTCCGGCGAGACCATATATCACTTAAACGTGGCATACACTCAGTAAATTTGTTAATTCCAACAAGTAATATATTCGCTGGTTAAATATTAGAGCCTGCACGAAATAATTCATTTTTCCTCCTCTATTATGGGTGAAACAGCAGTAGTTAAAAAATGTGAACTTTCAGAACACGCACACGATATAAAGATAAAATAATACAAAGAGTTAATGGATTATCAGCTACAATAGTGTACACGTTTAGGCATATTTCTAAGCATAAAGTGAAACGTAACAATTTAGGAAATGATTATTTTTTTAACAAAACAATAAATTTTAATACCCATGTTGTAACTGTATGTGTGTATAATTCACCTTGAGTCACGGCAACCATCTGTGAGGAAACTGGGCAAGAATTTTATAAAATAGGATTTAATGACTTTTTTGGGTTATTTTCTATACCAGAGAATAGAATAGAATATTTAAGAATTATTTGGTGCATTTTATGTATTTGGCACATTTACTTTACGAAAGATGCACTTCGTAGCGGAGGGTTGGAGGTGAAAACAGAAACACGTAGGTAGAATTCAATAATCCATCGTGCTTTTCATGAGAAACAATGGAAATTACGGACGACACGAGTAAACAAAAGCGGGCAATTTCTGACGTTTTTAAAGTCATATAAACATAAAAATTTGCGGCCACACCATTAAAAGATGTACTCCCCAGCGAATAGATTAGACAGGCCCTTTCGAGACAGGTACTCTTACTCATTTTTTAATATGTTAAAAGTTACTGAAGAATTGAAATTCATGCGAGATCTGCTAAATTGCACTCCAATTGTTTTGTTCTAATTGTTTACATCCACCATTACGTCTAAGAATAATTAATTACTGCCTTATTTACGTTGAGGTTCGTAAGTATTAAAAGTAGGAAATTATTAATTAGGGCTTTATTTGCCCCTGTGTTATTAAGTATCAAATTAATGTTTTTCAATCACTTGAATAAAAAGTTTGCAAACATAAAGCTCATATTATAACAAATTGATAGTGGTTCTTGTACTTCCAGTAACAACGCTAACAAACTTTCGGTGGTCATGTTATTAAGGTACAAACTGAGGAATATAAATTTAAATATCAACCATTTTATTATAGCTAGGTAGGCTTTTCCATATGAATTAATTTTTATATTTTTTTTGTTAAAGAAGCTAAGAAAGAGTTAATATTGTCATGTATTTTGAATAAATAAAATAAATTAAATACTCCTTATAAAATAAAATGAATTTAAAAAATTGTCAAAATAAAACATTCCTCTAAATCAAAATCAGCAAAAAACTTACGTAAGAAAATTGAATGTTTAAACCTAAATAGCAGCCACATTACTTTCAATGTCTCTGAACTGATAAATTCAAACCGGTGCGAATACCGTTCCAAAGCACGGAATATACAGAAACTCATGTTTATAAAAATAACTAAAAATATTGGACTTATGTTTAATTAAAAGGATAACACCATTTGTGAAATAGATTAAATGTAGCCTTAAGTTATCGCAGGTTCTTAGTTTATTTATTAATCGATTTAGTTTGTCTTTGTCTATAATTCATTAAATAGCTAAAGCTGTTTAGTTCAGAAACCTCAATGTTTGATCAGTTGAAATTCAAGTTTTATGGGCATCACTACCTTATCTAAAGTATTATTTCAGTGACAAAGGTGTGTTTCAAAGACCACAGGTGTGCATGATCGCTGTTTTAACCGTTCAGATAGTTATAATTAAAGGCCATTGCACATTTGGCAGGACCTATAATTGAAAAGAAACATCAGTAAAGTCAATTCCTCTACCAACGATCCCTGGAACGCCCTGAAAAGGAAAAGGAGGGGTTTACAGCAAACCCATTAGTAAGTCATTCGCCTCAAAGTACACACGGTCGTTTATAGAAATAGCAATTGGAGGTTACACCAGGAGCGAATAAATTCATGGATAATTAAAGGCAATAAGTAGAACAAAAAAAAAGAAATATGATTCTAAAATAAACTTAAATTACAATATTTATTACTATTACATTACAATATATTCTTTGCCTCAGCCCCAAATTCTAATACTTAATAACTCCGATGCAAATAGCTTACTAGTTGATTATAATTAGTTGCCACACCCTGTACGTGAAATTACTTGCAATTGCACTCATCTCGTACAATATACCGATAGACCACATGCATAAAACATAGGAAACACAACAGTTGTCTGGCAATGTAAACATGGAAACGCTCAAAATTTTCAGCTATTTCCCTTGATTGGAGCAGATGTTAAATAGAGAGGACGAACCGCACATTTAAAATATTTC
Organism: Rhagium mordax; assembly: GCA_963680705.1. NCBI lineage: Eukaryota > Metazoa > Arthropoda > Insecta > Coleoptera > Cerambycidae > Rhagium > Rhagium mordax. The sequence continues at coordinate 13,794,778 of OY796656.1, forward strand.
ATGAAATCCGTGACGGAAGTTTGCACAATATAAATGATTTAATTAGATAAATAATTTCCAGAGAAGTTACATCACGGGTATTATGATTTCAGAATGGAATTAATTTAAAACTTTTTGAATTAAATTTCGAAGTAATAGCGGGCGGACGGAAAGTGAAGTGAAGTAAAGCTGCTAGATATACACAAGTATCATTTATGAAATACAATAACACACGAATAAATACCCAATATGTTAATTTACAATACTGCATACTTGAATTTCAGTTGCTTAAATGCTTAAATCATAAAATGAGCAATCTGTATAAAATTAAGGTTAACAACAGAGGAAAAATCGTTGAAGATATTTGATATATCAAAACGGAGATTTTTCAGTCATTTATTGATTACGGATAGCAAGAGTAATATTTTAAGAAAACATTTGGTTTAATCTACCTAATTAAAAGGATAGTATTTTTAACGCTTCATATTTTCTGTAAACAAATCACAATTTATGAGAGAGTTCTGTAGTAAACAAGCCCTGCTAGGTAAAATATCAACGCCGGACAACCAGACAAAGGATTTAAAACCAATCTGTCATAAATCCGAGTACTTTTCGGTTATCAGTTATGCTAAATCACTTTTCCCGCAGATTTTCCCAGCTAGAACACGCACGACTTAAAATATGTATCATCATCAAATGTTGACAGCAACGTATCTCCTACCATGGATTTCAATAGGCAGGGGGCATTTTTGGTTAGCGATCGGCGATTTGAAGAGACACACACAAGACAACCTACCCCTGGGACGTCGCCTCTTGCCCCATTTTGCGCTACCGTTTTGGTAATTCATTATGTTTATTAAGACCTGATAAAACTGATAATTTAGATTCTCTGTAATTCGTTTATAAAAGTAGGTTGGATTTGTTACTTTATTTAACCCTCAAGCGCCCTTGTATGTTAAAAGAAAATTATTGATATAGTTCTGTAAGAGGTTCCCGTTAAATTCCTTGTTAAGTTGTCATCTTGAAATAAAGCTGGCCCTAACGCTATGTCACTAAAGAGAAAAATATACATTACCGTCTTTGATTTATCAGCAATTGTGAATAACGCAAATATTGGATTCAAGATTGTTACATAGTTACATGCAAACTTTTGACACGACGGTATACCTTCGTTGCACCGTTCCAACTGCTCTCTACAGCCACTCAGCTATTTGTATCATTTTCTCAATAAATCACAATGCAATCAGACAGTGTTCCCTGTCAAAATTTAAAGCGAAATCGATAAGGCCTTCCATTTTAAATCTACATAATCCTAAAAACGCATTTGTCAAAATGTTAAATGGTCCAACAAAAATATTCTTGGTAATAACATCGAAAAATAAATGACTGTCTAAGAATATCAATTTTATTTTCAAAGGGTTCTTTTGTTTTCAGGTATGAAATATTGTTTCAGATTTATAAAAACTTTGCATTATCACCGCAGATTTTTCATCATTTATATACCCACTTTAAAATAATAAAGTGCTGCATACTTACTAATGCCATCCTTTTAGTTTCAAATTTAACATGACCGTCTACAGATTGGAGTTGAAATATTAACCTTTTGTTTACATTAATTTACCTGCTTAAATTTAATCTTATAAAATCTAGGTCAAGTGAAATGACCAAAGTCTTTTTCTTGATATTTTGGAAACAGAATTTTCAAAATAAATAATTCTACTCTCGCTTTAAAAAATCAAATTATGATACTATAATGTGGTCTGCTAGCCCAGTGGCCAAAGACGAAAAGGAGGCACAATCTAAAGTGGCTGAAAATTTTTTGAGTAAAACAAAAAAGAAAGAAAATAGTTTGCAGTTGGTAGCAATGGTAATGGCAATTAAATTAAATCTCCAAAGATCTCATTTCTGGTATTCCAACTAGGGCTTTGGAACCGACAAAAAATATATACTTATTATTGGGACCATAAAAAAATAAAAATCTACGGCAGTAACATGTCTATCTGATTTCGTCAAACCGATATAAGAGGAACAAATATAGTAACAGACAGAGAATGATAATGGACTATATATCCAAACGGAATAATACGGAAACTCTTGGGAGACATAAATAACATCCAGCCAAATTATTAAACAGTCAATCTTATTCGCATTAACAACTGCAGACACAAATACCACCCTATCCCTAGTAATAAGGGGGCTACAAATGACAGAACGTTAATATTTCTTGTTCCGCTACAAGTGTTTTCATAAGAAATCCGGTGATTGATGGTCGATTTGCATAGGGTGTTTTTTTTTTTCGATTATACAGTGAAATGGGGGATTTATACATTTGATAACGCTAGACTCGAGCCCTGCATTAGCTTGATATACAATTATTGCTCATTGTTAATATTTCAATTGACAGTGTTTGTATTTGTATCTGTTCGCCTTACTTTATTTTGAATATTTTTTTAATAATAGGAATTTAATTGTCTATCGATCTTTTGAAAGCAGGAACGTGGTGAAAATACTCAGAAACCATTATCCTTTTTATTGTAGCATAACGAATTGAAGTTCTATCACGAGAGGTAATTCGATATCCATTTTTTTTACAAGAATGACCTTCCTGATTAGTAGCAACTATACAGGTGAAGCAATATTGTCTAATAGTGGTTTTATTAACATGTCTCACTGCGAGTACAAATAAATTATTATTTTTGAGCGCCCACAAACGCAATTCTAACTATTTTTTAGAGGAATTAACAGTGATCCACCTACCTAAAAAATAAATGAGGAGAACTTGTACCATCTGGCCGGCGGTATTGCATAATCCACCCTAATCATTGTTGTTTAGCCCGTGATATGATTTAATCGGGCACCACCTGGGTCTGTTCAACCCCTCACTTTCCGGCATTAAACTTGCAGAGTCAAGCGTTCGTCAGTTTTCTAATTATGTTGCCGCCAATAAAAGCAATATAGCGTAATAGATTTATATGCCACGGCTAGACAAATGATAGGAGAAACAAAGGTTTCGTAGCCATTGTAAAACAATACAAGTAGAATGAAAAATGCTTTTGCGTCGTTTAGGAGATTAAATTTTTCCACTGAATTCAATTTTCTTTGTGGAAATTGACACAGTTATTCAATATACCTACTTCCTACTTGTTTTTATGAACGGAATTGTAATTGAATTGATTTTTGTTATGCAACGTATCCATGTCATATAGAATACAAAGAGAATAATTACGCAAATAATCGACTTAATATTGGAATTAGGTGTTTCTGTTTTCAAATCAGTTTTTTCTCATTATATTGTTCTCAGTTCATCCTCGATTCCAATCCAAACCAAATCGGCATCTGAAATAATTAAGATTTGTATTTCATTATTTTTTATCATCGCCAGAACTCACTTGATCTTAGTGCTTACGGGACAAGACGGAATATGAGGTCGAACTACATAATCACATTCCACAAGCGTATCGACCACATCATTCGAAATACAGTGAAATTACCAACAAAAACTTCTAACATGTTACGTCAAGAACTAACCAATTACATAGATGGAGCAATAAGTCTATCTTTTGGTCAATACTCCACTGTATTTTAGACAGAAATTTTTGCCATACTTGAATGTGTACAGGATATTCCTGAACCTTAGGCAATGACGCTGGGTGTTTGCAAAAGCTAGAGAGATCATCAATCACAGGATCGAGAACAAACACAAAGATTGCTGAAAAAATATTTTAGAAAATCAAAATGAGAAAATACCATAACTTAACGAAAAAACTATTCTTAAGGGATTAGCTAAGAATATTAATATAAAAAGCAGTGATATACAATAGAACGATTGCCTAGACTGCAGACTATGTGGGAAGTAACCAAAAAAGGGGGATAGCAGGAAATCTAAATATAGATACTAAAAAAATATATCCAGTAACGGACCTGCATTATTTGATCAGAGAAATTGAAGTGGAGTAAATTTAGACACAATAGAGAAAATAGAGACAATATAAGTCTCGGAGTTTCTACGTACAAGCTATAAGAAAAAGACTATCTGTGAGTGTGGAAGATATTGTTATGATTGAGCATTTTTTTATAATTTTATTAAATTTTATTTTATTGTTTTTCTTTCTTTCTGGGCCCCAAGTTGTGCGCCAAGATATATGTTATGTTTAAGGGGATATTTTTTAATTTTTTTATTTTATATAATTTGTAATTTTAGGTAAGTTTAATTTTTTTATTTTATATTTTATTTGTATTTGTTTATGATTTTATGATTATTTAACGTGAAACTTACTGTAGGTTTGCTATAATTACACTTTTACCATTCAGGGCCTTTGGGGGTTCCCTTCTACCATCGAAGAAAAAATATCTTACCTATAAATCTGCTGTGACGCTATTTTTAAATAAAGGTTATTTGAAATTCGTGCTATTTTATTTTATTATATTTCTATCGACTTCGAATTATAGAAATCTTTATCAGAATGAATGTCACTCTACTATTTGACAGCTAGATGTCTCTGAGTCTGCTGTATTTTAGCTGTCCAGCTGAGATGAATTTAAATGCTTTGGTTTTTACAATTACACATAGATGGCACTCAAAATATAAGGTTTTATTGCAAATATCAGATAATCAAAAGCAAATAACGTTTCTTAATCTATATACCTGCGCTAATTAAAAACAATTAAATCTACAACATATTTAGGACAGTGTCCTTTTGGATATTAACAAAATTAAATAAACTTAAAGTTTAAAATTTCAGTTCAGAGTAATTTCTGCACTTTCGGGTTACCGAGTCGTTTTAAATGCACTTGAATTGGCAGACCTGTTTTTAGTTTTTGACACTTGTGGTCCAGATATGATGGCTGACTGTTCTAGAATTTATTGCACCGTTTACTGGATTTGTTTAAACCAAAGAGGCCTTGGATGCAATTTTGGATTTCGACCAATCAGGTGGCTGTTCATTAATTAGGATAATTTTTACCTTTATTCCTGGTAAGTTGAAGCTGCTTTTCCGTTACTTTTCCGTATTTGGCCTTGACTCACTATTGGAAAGTCCTGGGAATATAAATTTCCAATTTAAATTATTATTTTCTGAATTTATTTCAGGGCGATCTGGACGTGGGTTTGCTTCTTTCACTCCCCAATAACAACTCTCTTTTTGTTTCGTTTTTAAGGAACCTGCGGAAAATTTGCCAAAGTAGGTATGGGGTCACTTGAGGCAGGGCTCCGCTGCGCCCCCAGAATGGGGCCCCCGTGCTCCGTAGGGCTCCGCTGCGCCCCCAGAATGGGGCCCCCGTGCTCCGTAGGGCTCCGCTGCGCCCCCTGAATGGGGCCCCCGTGCTCCGTAGGGCTCCGCTGCGCCCCCAGATTGGGGCCCCCGTACTCCGTAGGGCTCCGCTGCGCCCCCAGAATGGGGCCCCCGTGCTCCGTAGGGTTCCGCTGCGCCCCCAGAATGGGGCCCCCGTGCTCCGTAGGGCTCCGCCGCGCCCCCTGAATGGGCCCCCAGAATGTGTGTTGCGGGTTGCCTAACTTAACGTACCCCCGTAGGGCCCCCAGAATGTGTGTTGCGGGTTGCCTAACTTAACGTACCCCCGTAGGGCCCCTCTGACCTATGGCCCCCCTTAGGGCTCCGCTGCGCCCCCAGAATATGTGTTGCGGGTTGCCTAACTTAACGTACCCCCGTAGGGCCCCTCTGACCTATGGCCCCCCCTTAGGGCTCCGCTGCGCCCCCTGAATGGGCCCCCAGAATATGTGTTGCGGGTTGCCTAACTTAACGTACCCCCGTAGGGCCCCTCTGACCTATGGGTCCCCCGTAGGGCTTACCTCACCAATGGGTCCCCCGTAGGGCTTCCCTCACCAATGGGTCCCCGTAGGGCTTACCTCACCAATGGGTCCCCCGTAGGGCTTCCCTCACCAATGTAGGGCCCCTCTAATCAATGTAGGGCTCCTCTCACTAATGTATGGGGCTCCTCTCACCACTGGGCCCCGTAGGGCTTCGCATCCCCATAGTTCAGTCAAAAATTCACCTCAGCCGTCAAAAATTTGTCGCTCACAACTGTCAAAAATTCGTAATCGTCTAGGGGCCCCCCTTTGCGCTGTCAGAAAAATCTATAACCTCATAAGAAAAGCATGCGCAGCAGATTTCAAATATGTTTATCAAAGATGGTTTAAAAATTTTTTTTTCTCGAGATTTTTTTGTAGTGCCTTTTTGGTTCTGAAATTTTTATCGGTGCGTAGATTTTTGTAATGAAAAAAGTTGGAGTCGGTGGTGTGATTCGAACCGCTGTGACCCTACAACATTTCAGCGCTTTAACAGCTGAGTCCATCAGGTAATTTCTAAAACTATACTATAATGTGTGCATAATAAAATTATTTTAAAAGCGTCACGTTACCTATATGTGAGAGCAGCGCCTCTACTGACTGTTTCATGAACTAATTCAGATCACTGGATTACTGCAAACGATAACACATGCAAATATGCTACGACGAACATAGGCATTCTAAAAATAACTATTTATCTTAAAAAGAAGGCTGGGTTATATATTAGCAGAAAAACACAACTGAATTAATAATTGAATAGAATGCAGTGCGAAATCTCTTAAGTAGGTTAACGAGTTCAATCTTATCACAAGGCGCATGGCGTGATTCCTCTTATCTACAGGGGTCACAGGTTAGTATGCATTTAGGTGTGATTTTAAATTATTAATTTCTCAATGTAATTATTTAACAAAAATATCAATATTTATGAATTAAAAATATGTCAAAGAGTTACTGTCACCCAAAAACGAAAGTATTGCATCAAATTCATAGTGATGTACCGCTTTCCTTATTTTAATACGACAAAAATACAAGTACCCTATAATTTATTACTACAATTGAGTTATAGAAAACTGTAGCCGGGCAAATACACGTTAAGTATTTTCAGAAAGTAATATACAATTTACCAAACAGTGTATTACAATGGTATTCACAGGTGTTTGTAAGGTGTTATCGCGCGCGAGACAATTTTCTAAGAATTCTGGAATGTTCTTAATTATCTGGGAGGCTATAAATAGATAGAGGGCAAAGGGTATTCATTTTAGTGTCATCTAAATAGTTTATTAATTGTTTTCATATCAGTGAAGCGTGCTAATTTAAAAAAAAAAAGGTGAGTATTTAATTTGTGGAGTATTAAATCAATTAAAGCTCTCGTTTTTATCTATTAACAATTTGATAAATTTATATAATAGAAGCCCATTTTTAATTTCTTATATATCAATTTTTACAAATATTACATAATATAACTAATCATTTTATTAACGTAAAAATTTGTATAAAAACAATTTGATTGAAAAAATACACATTGCTTAATGCATAATTGCATATTTTAATATTCTGATATATTTTAAACAATTTGTACATCATTTTTAAGAGATTCACTAACTTTGCACAATATTACACAATTATTGTATATCTATACTTAAGTACGGTTTTAAAATAATGCCTTATAATAAGTGTGAAAAATAGCGATCAGTACAGGGTAAGTAAATATCTATTATTAAATTTAAAAAATAAAACATCGGTAACTCAGTAAGGGCATGCTATTTAGTTCATTTTCTGTTAATTTTACACTCGATTTTTCTAAAATGCTATAATGATTATATACTGTATAAAATTCCCGTTACTTTGTAAATTAATTTACGTACAAGACAAACTTACATTACATTACATTAATTAAAAAAAAATTGCCTATTTTCTCAAATTATAATGAAATTGCGTTCGCTTACTTACTCAGCAAAAATTTTTACGCGTATAATCACTTGGTGTCAAAAAGTAAATAAACTAATTATTCTATAGCAACTTGGGATTTTTTCTTTGAGGATTCTTAAACTTTAGGGTACCTATCGAAATATAAAAAAGGAATGCCTTTACCCCTACTAGGTGAAAACAACCCCTGAATTTCAAAACTTAATACGGACTCAAGTAGTTATTGAAAAAATTCATGTTTTTGATGTTGCCAATTACGAATTTGAAGGCAGATTTTTAAAATTCGCTATTGCACCCCTAATATAACCTATATAATTGGAGTATCTGACAGCTCTCGGAGGGAATGATATGTATAAGTCCGCAACAGAGAGTGAGTGAAGTGGGTGATCGGTATTTTGAAACAGTAAAAAGCATGTCAGAAATTTAAAATTAGCGATTGTACCCCTAATATTATAATGGAAAAATTAGTTATATTTTTTGTTTTAGAGCAAGTATAACTTTTTTTTTTGCAAGCTCTTATATTTATATCCTAATAAGAAAATTAATTGCTCCTACCCTCGCTCCTACCCTAAGAGGATGAAAACACCCCTATAATGTCAAAAATATAAGAAATAAATTAATGAAACTCATTTATTTTTTAATTTGATTGGCACTAAAAAGAAAATGAATACTTTTTGCGTAAATGATCAAAATTTTGCCTTTATTTCCCTTGTATCATTTTTTTTTTGTTTAGTAAATATCAAAATTTGTCAAAATAAAAGAAAAAATTTGGGACTCATTTCCAATGAAAAAGCAACCTTATTAATTTTTTTTTTTAATAGAATATATTTAACCAATTTGAATCAAACTATCCAAAAATATTTGAATTTTAAACTATTTAGAAGTCCGAAGTGAGATCACCATTACTGTACCATAATTACTTAGTCTGTTTTAAATTTTGTAAAAGTGGTTATTAACAATAATTATAATACAAAGTAGGGTATCCTCTTTAAAATAGGCTAAATTGGGTTTCAGTAATAAAATCAATTTATCTTTTAATACCTATACTTATAATTTTGTACCTATTAGGTAGCTTACTTTTGTTAAATGAAGTCGATTTACCTAAATAAATAGTGATAGGTAAGGTAGACATCATATCTCTGCATCAAAATACTCAGCAATTATTGTATTATTATATTATTATAATTTCTTAATTTTGCTACAAATAAAAAAAAAAATCGATATTTCTTAATTATTTAACAGTACCACATAAAAACTTAGTAATTTTGTATTATCTTAATTTTGCTAATTTAAATCGATTTATTTTAATAATCAGTGATAGGTAGATACCAAAGTATACATTACTGAAGTGACAAAAAAAAAAATATATGATTTGACCATTTTTACACAAAAAAAAAGACATTTAAACTCGTCCGCCAACTATTATAAATTTTCACTGTACTGTATATGAAGGACAGCCTAAAAATGGTTTTATGATATTTAGGCAAAGAGATTTTAGCTCTAACAACTTATCACCCCGAAATGTAAAGACGGAGCTCACACTTACAACTAAATATATGAATTTGATTCATTTTTACAGAGGATCTAACGTTTCTTACCTTTTTAAATGTATATCATGAGTCCTTCAAATGTAGATACTCAGTGCATGGAACATATTATATTTTTCATATATAATGGAATATGTATGTATTGTAAATTTTACTACGTTCCTACAAGCAAGAACAGAAACAGAGGCCTTTTTTACTTTATGTAAATTATAGATAATAAGATATGCGTATTTATGAGATTTTTAATTAAAAGTGGTTATAAAAGATAGTTAACGCTATAAAAATGGATTAACAATAAAACTTTATCAACAATGTACACTATATATTTATATATTTGTTAATTAAAATGTATATTATTTTTGAGTTTGCGAACACTGGCCGAGGACAAACGATGGAATTCGAATATCACCGATCTGGGAGTGATGTAGTTACTGTCATTTTTATGATAGGGTTTTAGATTCTTTTATGTTCGTCGTGCGTGTACGTTTCAATTTGTGATTTCAGTGTTAAATATTAACATTTCTCACGAAAAAATGAGTGGAACAGATTTTGTAAAAGCCCAGAGCGATAATTTGTCCGATGTTGCTCTCTTTGTTACTTTAGATGGAGGCGTCTTTTTCTATCAGCTTGGCAAGCAAATTACATGACCTTTTAAATATATGTATGTAACTAACCTTTAATTTAAACATAATATAGTTTTCCTTACCTTTCTCTGACTCTAACTGATGCTTAATATCAATAATACCCTTCTTTTTCATTGTAAAATATTGCATTAAACGCTATTTTAACATGCTTTACACATTTAACATCAATCATTGAACGGAAATGACAACTGACGTCACAATACCACATCAGCCATTTGTATGACGTCACAGCCGTTTCTGCGACTGTTTAAAATAATCATATTTGTTAATTTTTTGGACAATGGGTTACATTTTAGCAGATATTTATTATAGCGATAGCCATTTAGTCAGTTAATTTACAAAATTGCATTTAATTAAAAAAATCATGCGCATATCTTATTGAATCGAGAAAATGTACAAAAGTTTAACTTTGAAGATTAGCTAATAAAAACAAATTTTTTTTATTATAGTTGTACTTAGTAAAATTATTTCATTTGAGGAGTAGTAAAAAATGTATATCAGAACCCGGTTTCGAACCAAGCAAGGGTAGGTTTTCAGTATAATACGCTCTCTCAACATTCTGAATAAATAATTTCTTTTTAAAAAACACGTTTAGAGTAATGAATCTTTGAAAAGATGTAGGTAATTCTTCAGTCTGATTATATATTTTCAGTGTATACTCTAAGTGACCAAAACGAATGAGGATTAATTAACAATTTCTAAAAAGAAAACACTGCATTAGAGTGAATTCAAACATTTTGCTTATTTGTATTCATGATAAATCTGTTATAAGTACAGGATCTATTAAGGATTTAAATATGCAGAATGTCCCTTTATTACACCGTAGGTACGCAATAGAGTGAAATTGAACAGGTGTAAAAATCAATTATCTACAGTTTTTCAATCAGCTATTGGGAGCTGGATTAAATATACAGGGTGATGTAATGCGGAAACCTTTTTATAAATTCTACAGACAAAGGCTATGAAAAACACTCTTCCACAATTTTATTTAATCAAATATTTTACATCTTAGCTGTACAAACTTTTTTTTTTATATATAAATTCTACAGAGTCTAGGAATAACACTGTTTCGTTATTATTTAATTAGATGTTTTATATTTAGAAGGAGCTTTATCTGTACGGTGTATTTTCTGGAAAAAGAATACCTCTGCTCTTGTATTATAATACTTCTTATAGGGAAACCTAATATACAGGGTCTTTATTATGAAACTAAAATTATCAGAAATTATTAATTTAAAAAACTCAATGTGCTCTGTTTTTAGTGAAAGACAGCCTCATGTCTTTTTCATAAATGCCAAAATATGATGATAGGACTGACAAAAAAAAAATATCCGGTTTATTAATTTTAGTGTTTTTTTTTTAAACAGAATATTCTATTTTTTAATATATTTATATACAGGAGCTCCTCTGTAAGCAATTCTAGTACCCTATTTTTAAGAATATCCTAGAGCAGTAAGAGGTGGTAAACAAACCTTTAATATGTTTTACAACCTTGGTTTGGGTTAACAATTTTATTTACTTTATAATGTATGTTCTTCCCTATACCTACTTCAAAGCACCTGAGAAAAATATTGTGTTGTAGATTTTACATCGTCCATTTTCGTAAAACACTACATCATATTTAAATTCCTCAGATTTTTCAGTTTTGACTCGACCCTTCATATTAGTATATTTGAAATATCTATCTCTGGCATATGGTGTTTAGTTATCTTCATTGTCGGATCATACATATGAACGTTATACTGCTCGTTCAAAAATGATTTTTTCTTTTCGCTGGAAAACAATTTGGAATATTTCAAGAGTAGGTTTTACTCCAAGTACGTTATCATTTTTCCTCTTGCGCACGTTTGTAAACCATCATTTTCAAAATGGTTCTCATTCTTGGTTAATAATTCAGTTGTCTAATAGAGGACATTTCCTCTGATATCATCGAAACAGTTGTTTTACATGTCTTAGTCCGTAGCTATTAGACTTAATATTTAATAGAAAGGACATGTTGATACCACAAGAATCTTTAGGATTATCTCAGTTATACCCCCAAATACTCTTTATGTTGAACAGTGAGGTTACATAAAAATTAAACAGTTAGGTGAAGTTGGGGAATGCGCAGAATGAGTACATGTAACCAAATATTAAATATGTTGGGTTAGGTTAGGGAAGATACGTGAAAAATTAAGTATTTGGTATGTTAGGTTAGGTTCGGACAGTCGCGAGCGTCTTCCCGAACCTAACCTAACATACCAAATACTTAATTTTTCACGTATCTTCCCTAACCTAACCCAACATATTTAATATTTGGTTACATGTACTCATTCTGCGCATTCCCCAACTTCACCTAACTGTTTAATTTTTATGTAACCTCACTGTTCAACATAAAGAGTATTTGGGGGTATAACTGAGATAATCCTAAAGATTCTTGTGGTATCAACATGTCCTTTCTATTAAATATTAAGTCTAATAGCTACGGACTAAGACATGTAAAACAACTGTTTCGATGATATCAGAGGAAATGTCCTCTATTAGACAACTGAATTATTAACCAAGAATGAGAACCATTTTGAAAATGATGGTTTACAAACGTGCGCAAGAGGAAAAATGATAACGTACTTGGAGTAAAACCTACTCTTGAAATATTCCAAATTGTTTTCCAGCGAAAAGAAAAAATCATTTTTGAACGAGCAGTATAACGTTCATATGTATGATCCGACAATGAAGATAACTAAACACCATATGCCAGAGATAGATATTTCAAATATACTAATATGAAGGGTCGAGTCAAAACTGAAAAATCTGAGGAATTTAAATATGATGTAGTGTTTTACGAAAATGGACGATGTAAAATCTACAACACAATATTTTTCTCAGGTGCTTTGAAGTAGGTATAGGGAAGAACATACATTATAAAGTAAATAAAATTGTTAACCCAAACCAAGGTTGTAAAACATATTAAAGGTTTGTTTACCACCTCTTACTGCTCTAGGATATTCTTAAAAATAGGGTACTAGAATTGCTTACAGAGGAGCTCCTGTATATAAATATATTAAAAAATAGAATATTCTGTTTAAAAAAAAAACACTAAAATTAATAAACCGGATATTTTTTTTTTGTCAGTCCTATCATCATATTTTGGCATTTATGAAAAAGACATGAGGCTGTCTTTCACTAAAAACAGAGCACATTGAGTTTTTTAAATTAATAATTTCTGATAATTTTAGTTTCATAATAAAGACCCTGTATATTAGGTTTCCCTATAAGAAGTATTATAATACAAGAGCAGAGGTATTCTTTTTCCAGAAAATACACCGTACAGATAAAGCTCCTTCTAAATATAAAACATCTAATTAAATAATAACGAAACAGTGTTATTCCTAGACTCTGTAGAATTTATATATAAAAAAAAAAGTTTGTACAGCTAAGATGTAAAATATTTGATTAAATAAAATTGTGGAAGAGTGTTTTTCATAGCCTTTGTCTGTAGAATTTATAAAAAGGTTTCCGCATTACATCACCCTGTATATTTAATCCAGCTCCCAATAGCTGATTGAAAAACTGTAGATAATTGATTTTTACACCTGTTCAATTTCACTCTATTGCGTACCTACGGTGTAATAAAGGGACATTCTGCATATTTAAATCCTTAATAGATCCTGTACTTATAACAGATTTATCATGAATACAAATAAGCAAAATGTTTGAATTCACTCTAATGCAGTGTTTTCTTTTTAGAAATTGTTAATTAATCCTCATTCGTTTTGGTCACTTAGAGTATACACTGAAAATATATAATCAGACTGAAGAATTACCTACATCTTTTCAAAGATTCATTACTCTAAACGTGTTTTTTAAAAAGAAATTATTTATTCAGAATGTTGAGAGAGCGTATTATACTGAAAACCTACCCTTGCTTGGTTCGAAACCGGGTTCTGATATACATTTTTTACTACTCCTCAAATGAAATAATTTTACTAAGTACAACTATAATAAAAAAAATTTGTTTTTATTAGCTAATCTTCAAAGTTAAACTTTTGTACATTTTCTCGATTCAATAAGATATGCGCATGATTTTTTTAATTAAATGCAATTTTGTAAATTAACTGACTAAATGGCTATCGCTATAATAAATATCTGCTAAAATGTAACCCATTGTCCAAAAAATTAACAAATATGATTATTTTAAACAGTCGCAGAAACGGCTGTGACGTCATACAAATGGCTGATGTGGTATTGTGACGTCAGTTGTCATTTCCGTTCAATGATTGATGTTAAATGTGTAAAGCATGTTAAAATAGCGTTTAATGCAATATTTTACAATGAAAAAGAAGGGTATTATTGATATTAAGCATCAGTTAGAGTCAGAGAAAGGTAAGGAAAACTATATTATGTTTAAATTAAAGGTTAGTTACATACATATATTTAAAAGGTCATGTAATTTGCTTGCCAAGCTGATAGAAAAAGACGCCTCCATCTAAAGTAACAAAGAGAGCAACATCGGACAAATTATCGCTCTGGGCTTTTACAAAATCTGTTCCACTCATTTTTTCGTGAGAAATGTTAATATTTAACACTGAAATCACAAATTGAAACGTACACGCACGACGAACATAAAAGAATCTAAAACCCTATCATAAAAATGACAGTAACTACATCACTCCCAGATCGGTGATATTCGAATTCCATCGTTTGTCCTCGGCCAGTGTTCGCAAACTCAAAAATAATATACATTTTAATTAACAAATATATAAATATATAGTGTACATTGTTGATAAAGTTTTATTGTTAATCCATTTTTATAGCGTTAACTATCTTTTATAACCACTTTTAATTAAAAATCTCATAAATACGCATATCTTATTATCTATAATTTACATAAAGTAAAAAAGGCCTCTGTTTCTGTTCTTGCTTGTAGGAACGTAGTAAAATTTACAATACATACATATTCCATTATATATGAAAAATATAATATGTTCCATGCACTGAGTATCTACATTTGAAGGACTCATGATATACATTTAAAAAGGTAAGAAACGTTAGATCCTCTGTAAAAATGAATCAAATTCATATATTTAGTTGTAAGTGTGAGCTCCGTCTTTACATTTCGGGGTGATAAGTTGTTAGAGCTAAAATCTCTTTGCCTAAATATCATAAAACCATTTTTAGGCTGTCCTTCATATACAGTACAGTGAAAATTTATAATAGTTGGCGGACGAGTTTAAATGTCTTTTTTTTTGTGTAAAAATGGTCAAATCATATATTTTTTTTTTTGTCACTTCAGTAATGTATACTTTGGTATCTACCTATCACTGATTATTAAAATAAATCGATTTAAATTAGCAAAATTAAGATAATACAAAATTACTAAGTTTTTATGTGGTACTGTTAAATAATTAAGAAATATCGATTTTTTTTTTTATTTGTAGCAAAATTAAGAAATTATAATAATATAATAATACAATAATTGCTGAGTATTTTGATGCAGAGATATGATGTCTACCTTACCTATCACTATTTATTTAGGTAAATCGACTTCATTTAACAAAAGTAAGCTACCTAATAGGTACAAAATTATAAGTATAGGTATTAAAAGATAAATTGATTTTATTACTGAAACCCAATTTAGCCTATTTTAAAGAGGATACCCTACTTTGTATTATAATTATTGTTAATAACCACTTTTACAAAATTTAAAACAGACTAAGTAATTATGGTACAGTAATGGTGATCTCACTTCGGACTTCTAAATAGTTTAAAATTCAAATATTTTTGGATAGTTTGATTCAAATTGGTTAAATATATTCTATTAAAAAAAAAAATTAATAAGGTTGCTTTTTCATTGGAAATGAGTCCCAAATTTTTTCTTTTATTTTGACAAATTTTGATATTTACTAAACAAAAAAAAAATGATACAAGGGAAATAAAGGCAAAATTTTGATCATTTACGCAAAAAGTATTCATTTTCTTTTTAGTGCCAATCAAATTAAAAAATAAATGAGTTTCATTAATTTATTTCTTATATTTTTGACATTATAGGGGTGTTTTCATCCTCTTAGGGTAGGAGCGAGGGTAGGAGCAATTAATTTTCTTATTAGGATATAAATATAAGAGCTTGCAAAAAAAAAAGTTATACTTGCTCTAAAACAAAAAATATAACTAATTTTTCCATTATAATATTAGGGGTACAATCGCTAATTTTAAATTTCTGACATGCTTTTTACTGTTTCAAAATACCGATCACCCACTTCACTCACTCTCTGTTGCGGACTTATACATATCATTCCCTCCGAGAGCTGTCAGATACTCCAATTATATAGGTTATATTAGGGGTGCAATAGCGAATTTTAAAAATCTGCCTTCAAATTCGTAATTGGCAACATCAAAAACATGAATTTTTTCAATAACTACTTGAGTCCGTATTAAGTTTTGAAATTCAGGGGTTGTTTTCACCTAGTAGGGGTAAAGGCATTCCTTTTTTATATTTCGATAGGTACCCTAAAGTTTAAGAATCCTCAAAGAAAAAATCCCAAGTTGCTATAGAATAATTAGTTTATTTACTTTTTGACACCAAGTGATTATACGCGTAAAAATTTTTGCTGAGTAAGTAAGCGAACGCAATTTCATTATAATTTGAGAAAATAGGCAATTTTTTTTTAATTAATGTAATGTAATGTAAGTTTGTCTTGTACGTAAATTAATTTACAAAGTAACGGGAATTTTATACAGTATATAATCATTATAGCATTTTAGAAAAATCGAGTGTAAAATTAACAGAAAATGAACTAAATAGCATGCCCTTACTGAGTTACCGATGTTTTATTTTTTAAATTTAATAATAGATATTTACTTACCCTGTACTGATCGCTATTTTTCACACTTATTATAAGGCATTATTTTAAAACCGTACTTAAGTATAGATATACAATAATTGTGTAATATTGTGCAAAGTTAGTGAATCTCTTAAAAATGATGTACAAATTGTTTAAAATATATCAGAATATTAAAATATGCAATTATGCATTAAGCAATGTGTATTTTTTCAATCAAATTGTTTTTATACAAATTTTTACGTTAATAAAATGATTAGTTATATTATGTAATATTTGTAAAAATTGATATATAAGAAATTAAAAATGGGCTTCTATTATATAAATTTATCAAATTGTTAATAGATAAAAACGAGAGCTTTAATTGATTTAATACTCCACAAATTAAATACTCACCTTTTTTTTTTTAAATTAGCACGCTTCACTGATATGAAAACAATTAATAAACTATTTAGATGACACTAAAATGAATACCCTTTGCCCTCTATCTATTTATAGCCTCCCAGATAATTAAGAACATTCCAGAATTCTTAGAAAATTGTCTCGCGCGCGATAACACCTTACAAACACCTGTGAATACCATTGTAATACACTGTTTGGTAAATTGTATATTACTTTCTGAAAATACTTAACGTGTATTTGCCCGGCTACAGTTTTCTATAACTCAATTGTAGTAATAAATTATAGGGTACTTGTATTTTTGTCGTATTAAAATAAGGAAAGCGGTACATCACTATGAATTTGATGCAATACTTTCGTTTTTGGGTGACAGTAACTCTTTGACATATTTTTAATTCATAAATATTGATATTTTTGTTAAATAATTACATTGAGAAATTAATAATTTAAAATCACACCTAAATGCATACTAACCTGTGACCCCTGTAGATAAGAGGAATCACGCCATGCGCCTTGTGA
Source organism: Rhagium mordax (assembly GCA_963680705.1). Classification (NCBI taxonomy): domain Eukaryota; kingdom Metazoa; phylum Arthropoda; class Insecta; order Coleoptera; family Cerambycidae; genus Rhagium; species Rhagium mordax. The sequence goes on from OY796656.1 coordinate 13,812,413, forward strand.
TAAGATTGAACTCGTTAACCTACTTAAGAGATTTCGCACTGCATTCTATTCAATTATTAATTCAGTTGTGTTTTTCTGCTAATATATAACCCAGCCTTCTTTTTAAGATAAATAGTTATTTTTAGAATGCCTATGTTCGTCGTAGCATATTTGCATGTGTTATCGTTTGCAGTAATCCAGTGATCTGAATTAGTTCATGAAACAGTCAGTAGAGGCGCTGCTCTCACATATAGGTAACGTGACGCTTTTAAAATAATTTTATTATGCACACATTATAGTATAGTTTTAGAAATTACCTGATGGACTCAGCTGTTAAAGCGCTGAAATGTTGTAGGGTCACAGCGGTTCGAATCACACCACCGACTCCAACTTTTTTCATTACAAAAATCTACGCACCGATAAAAATTTCAGAACCAAAAAGGCACTACAAAAAAATCTCGAGAAAAAAAAATTTTTAAACCATCTTTGATAAACATATTTGAAATCTGCTGCGCATGCTTTTCTTATGAGGTTATAGATTTTTCTGACAGCGCAAAGGGGGGCCCCTAGACGATTACGAATTTTTGACAGCTGTGAGCGACAAATATTTGACGGCTGAGGTGAATTTTTGACTGAACTATGGGGATGCGAAGCCCTACGGGGCCCAGTGGTGAGAGGAGCCCCATACATTAGTGAGAGGAGCCCTACATTGATTAGAGGGGCCCTACATTGGTGAGGGAAGCCCTACGGGGGACCCATTGGTGAGGTCAGCCCTACGGGGGACCCATTGGTGAGGGAAGCCCTACGGGGGACCCATTGGTGAGGTAAGCCCTACGGGGGACCCATAGGTCAGAGGGGCCCTACGGGGGTACGTTAAGTTAGGCAACCCGCAACACATATTCTGGGGGCCCATTCAGGGGGCGCAGCGGAGCCCTAAGGGGGGGCCATAGGTCAGAGGGGCCCTACGGGGGTACGTTAAGTTAGGCAACCCGCAACACATATTCTGGGGGCGCAGCGGAGCCCTAAGGGGGGCCATAGGTCAGAGGGGCCCTACGGGGGTACGTTAAGTTAGGCAACCCGCAACACACATTCTGGGGGCCCTACGGGGGTACGTTAAGTTAGGCAACCCGCAACACACATTCTGGGGGCCCATTCAGGGGGCGCGGCGGAGCCCTACGGAGCACGGGGGCCCCATTCTGGGGGCGCAGCGGAACCCTACGGAGCACGGGGGCCCCATTCTGGGGGCGCAGCGGAGCCCTACGGAGTACGGGGGCCCCAATCTGGGGGCGCAGCGGAGCCCCACGGAGCACGGGGGCCCCATTCAGGGGGCGCAGCGGAGCCCTACGGAGCACGGTGGCCCCATTCTGGGGGCGCAGCGGAGCCCTACGGAGCACGGGGGCCCCATTCTGGGGGCGCAGCGGAGCCCTGCCTCAAGTGACCCCATACCTACTTGCCAAACCAAGGATTTCTTGATTCCCATCTGTCATTATGGTTTGTATTTTTGCCTTTTTTAACTTTATTATATAATTTTCCTATGAAATTATGTCATTTTCAGCATCCTTATCTCCTGACTAATTTGTGGATACCCATTTGTTGATATTACGTGAGATGAATTTTTAACCTGCCGTTCACTTCGATGAAACATCACTGAACCTTTCGAAGATCACCACACAACACTTCTTAGGATTTAATTTACATTGTGTCTAGTCATTTGACTAAACTGGAGGTTTTTACAGATAACTCTTATACTATTTAATTATAATTTTAAAAGAAATTTACAAAAATAAAGTCCATCTTTGTTTAACTGTTGTGTTGAAAATCGTTCAAACTTTGTTTAAAGCATGTAACTAACAGCTGTTCTGTTGACTGGTTATTTTAAAGAAACATAGTACAATGCATTTACTTTATTTTCGCTTTTAATTTGTTTACGTTTGGTTTGTTTTAGCGTAGCTGACCCTTTGTTTACGTGTGGCTCGTTGACCTCTTTCGCCTCAACAGGTGTTCTACAGCAGATTTATGAAGATGGTTCTCCGACATGATTTCCTATTTTTAAACTTGTATTTATCTATTGAGTATACCATACGTAAGTTTCTCGTTATTTGCTTTATTAAGAGGATTATTATTTCATTTTACCCTGGTTTATTTTTAATTTTATTTATTTACTAATCGGGTTTTAATTTCTTTTATAGTTTAAAATACATGACAACATGTTCTGTTACTATATTATGATTTTCCTTAAAATAATCATGTTGCAAAAAAATGCTTTGGATATCTGAGAATTTTTACATAGTAGCATGCAGTGGAATAATTTAAAATTTGAAGCAGATTCACTTTACTTGCTTCATTTAATTTTTCTTTTCTAACTAGTTCGTAAGTCCTACGACGTCCGTGTCGTTTGGAATGTCAAAACCACAATATGAATGGGTCGGTAATATCGGTATCCCTAGTTCTAATGGGATTAACGCAGTCTAGGGTTAGGGGAGTGAGTATATTTTATTTCTATTAATAAATACTCCAGGGTGTGATTATATTGAGGGTTGGTAGTGGAGAAATGCCACTTTGACCCTGAGGGAGTGAAGAAACATGTTCCTGCGGCTTTAAAAATCGGCCGCAAATCCCAAATCCATAAACTACAAAGAGATTAATTATTTCATGTTATAGGGCACATAATATTGGTAAGAAATAGTAAATACCTTTTAGTCCTTAGTAATACGTGCATTATTTGTCGAAATAATAGGACAGTAAACAGTAAAGCAGTTTATTAAGTTCATGAATTTATCACATAAAATTATGTATTACACAAAAAAGTATTATTATGCTGTTGATGAGTTTAAAACACTATTTAAGTCGATTTTTAGTAAAAACATCAAGATCTGAAGTAAATTAACTTACTATATTTTCTTCAGCAACTCCTAGCAGAGATTCCATGTTTGAGCTACTTATTATACTTCGGTTGATGACATAGTGTTTTTTGTGGTAACATTTCCTCTCCTCAAAAAACATACTACTGCAACGTTCAATGTTCACCTCAAAGTTGAAAACGCAATTTGTTATACCTGAAACTCAATTTATATCTTCTGTCTATACGAGTAAAAGCCATTTAGGAGAATGAAACAATAGCAACTACTACTATATGCAATACAATTTAAAAATATGGCAGCTATTTGTATATCAACAACAAACATATCTTTAACACTTGAGACGCCAGAATTCTTTGGAATAGAGACCCAGGACGGCAGCGTGAAAGTTTTACATTTCATTTAAAGGGGTCGCAAACATTCCTAGATTTGAAACAACTTGACACTATGACGTGAATATGCTTTTCGTTCCGAGACGAAATAGGAATATATAAATAAAAACCGCATAATATTTTCGGCACGTATAACAGAATACATGGGAAAGCAACTTTGCTTTTTCCAATAATATGTTTCACATTTCAAGTTAGTAATAGAATTTTTTTGTACGGAAACATATAGCTCAGAAGCCCAAATTATACCGTAAATCAACTTACTGTTTACTTTATACACTGTGGAATGTAAGCGATTTCTGTGTTAGTATATAACTCGGAAATATGTGTATAAAAACTAGAAGAACAGCACACACGGATAAGATACCAATGAAATGTGTTCGTAAATATTTAAAAATAATACATGAACTACCTACACAGACTTTCTAACAAAGGAGGGATTATAAGATTTCTTTATGTGATATGGTACACAGAGGTAAAAGGTAATAAAGTTATTGATCGTGAAAGTTATCTGCGTTTAATTAGTTACTAACAAAATATGCAAAATTAAGGAATACAAGCAAAAAAATAAGACTAGAAGAATACATCTGGACTAATATTTAATCCAAGAGTAAATAACTCCTACTTGGATCATCTCTTGACATAGCTGAATCTGTTGATTGTTTGTTGGACGCACATACGCTACACAAACTAAAGAAACAGATTTGATAATTAAGCTGATGTTTATGAAGCACTAATTACAGAAGGAACAGAAGATTTTGTTTCCATTTTCTTTTAAATGAATTTACAAGAGGATTTGGCGCATACCAACAAGACATTTGAATAGGATTGCAGCAAACAAATACTCAGCGGGCAGAGACTCCGATCTGCATTGGATTACACCTACAAATCCTGATTGGTAGCCAAGATTATTTGCCTCACAAATCAGATACCGGTTTCGAACTTATATTCTCGTCAGGATGCCATAGGTAATTGAAAATATAAATAACAAAGGCAAACCAAATTAATTTAAGGCAGACTAGGCAAGACAGAAGTGGTGAGGAATAAGTCCTTCTGGTGGTCAGTGCTACTACCTGTAAAGAAAAGACAAATAATTTGCAGGTGTAATCCAATGCAGGTTGGAGTCCTTCCGCCTATCCACTTCATCCTTAAGTACGACTAATATCTAGTCATATCTACATTAGAGAATCTTCTAGTATAATACAGGTGTAAATCTCATAAGCATGATGAATATCACGTGCTTACTGAATATTAACTCTAAATTCTATATGACAAAAGAACAATGGGCTACTATAATAAGACTAAGATGTCAAAATTATGAGAAATTAAATATTTACATTTTAGTTCACCAATTACATGATTATTTCCACTATTTGAGAAAAAAATTGTTGTAGGAAAGAGTGAGTTGACAAATCACTGAAGTCGACTATTTGGAGGTTCGTTTGGGATAGCTTCTCAGGCTCTTGATGACAGATATCCACTGCCTTTGATATAAAATAGCTTGATAAATTGCAAGATGCCAGAGTATTCAGCATAATCGTTTAAAGAATGGATTTTTTCATGTCAAAGAACAAAGTCGAAAATATACTTGGTTCATCATACTCAATGGATAGTTTCAATTTTTGCGAGTTCCATTTGGCATGTACAACTCACCAGCTGTTTTTCAATTTGTTAACCACGTATTCAGAAATCTTATTACCAAAAGAATTGTGCCACCATACATAGATGATATAATAATTCCAGCAGCAAACGAAGAGGAAGCTGTGGCAACTAATTATTCTGCAAAATGCAAAAGATTTTGAGCTTGAAATTAATAAGAAAAAATGCCAGTTTGTGAAGAGGACAAAAGAATTTATTCGACATCGATTGGAAGTAGGAAAATTATTCCCGTCAAAATTTAAGACTAGATGTAATGAATTTTCATGAACATACAACAATACAGCAGATGCAAAATTTCTTGGAGCTTATTGAATATTTTAGGAAGTTCATTCAATTCTACTCACTCGTTGCTAAACCACTTAGTGATCTTTTCAACTTAAGGAAAGAAAGATAAACGCCTTTAATCATCTAAAGAATATTCTTTCGCAAAAGCCAGTACTAAATATTTATAGACAAGGTGGCGAAATTGAATGGCCTAAAAATGTTTCAAAAGACGGTTTCGTAAGTATCCTGCTTCAAAAATCCTATGATGATAACATCATATGAGCAAAAAGACGACGAACGCTGAAAAGTAATACTCAAGTTATGAGTAGAGTTCTGGCAATCGGAGAGGCTTTAAAAAAGTTAAGAGTATATATCTCTTAGGTCACCGATTTAAGATAATCACCGACTGATCAGCTTTTCAAAAAAACATTGACTTGATAACAAGGATAGCAAGATGGATTCTACTGCTTGAAGATTTTGACTATATCATAGAATATAGACTAAAGAGCAGAATGAATCATAAGACGCATTGAGTTGATTGGGTATCAACTGGTTATAATTTTAAACATAGGAGAAACAATAACAAAAATACGTCGAGCACATCATGAAGATGGAGAAATGAAGATCATTAAAAACCTGTTGAAAGATTGACCATGTGAAGATTACATCTTGAAGGACGATATTCTTCATAAGATGATTAACCTAGAAAAAGTCATAGATAGATAGATAGATAGATAGATAGATAGATAGATAGATAGATAGATTTATTAAATTCTTTGTGCCAATTACATTGATTGGATAGAATACGTAGCTATTCCCAGGCAGATGCAAATGGAAATAATCAAGAAAGCTCATGAATAAGGACATTTTTCAGTTAAAAAGACAAAAAGTTTATTAAAGAAAGACTAGTATATAGCATAGTTGAGAGAGAAAATAAAAAAGGTCATTAGTAGCTATATATCATGCATTTTAGTGAACAGAAAAAACGGAAAGCAGGAAGAGTACGTACATCCTTTACACAAAGAAAGCTTACCATTGCATACTTAGTATAAACATATTGTAGCTATTCTGACTCGTTTGCCAAGTTTATATGGTTATAGCAAAACAACAAAATCGACAACTGCTCAATAAGTGATCAGCAAATTAGAAATTCAAAGAAAATCATTTGGGAATCCTGTCAACATAATATCTGTCCGAGGTACGGCCTCTACGGCACAAGAATTTGAGATATTGCTTAGATCAGAAGATAAATCATGTTAAAATATCTCCCGGTTTACCCAGAGCTAACGGACAGATAGAGCGAATAAATTCTATTATTATCCCCGTCGTAGCAAAGATGTCTTTAGAGAACCCAACTAAATGGTTCAGACACGTCGATCAACTTCAGGGGGTAATTAACTTTAGATACCAGAGGAGCATCAAAACGACTCCACTCGAACTTCTTGTAGGGGATAAAATGAAAGATGAGGAAGATTTGAGTATCAAAGAGTTATTAGAGGAAGAAATACAGACCACAATTGCAGAATCAAGAAATGAATTGAGTGAAAAGGTAAAGAAGCAGATAGTGAAAGTTCAGGAAGAACACAAAAAGACTTATAATCTACGTCGAAAACCTTCAAACAGATATAAGGTCAATAACTCAAATCCTTAAGCATAGGGCAACAATTATTTTTCGTTCCTTCCTCCAAGAAATTAAGACGAATGAAAATATTTCCTCAAAAAGGTCAATCAGTAATCTTGATGATGTTTTCATAGAACACCTATCATTTGTAGGCGAAGAAATTTACTAGATTTAAATGTTTATCTAATTTGGAAGTTTTCAATTTGTTTTCTCTTCTGTATACCAATTTTTTTGAGTTCGTTGTTTGTAATTTTTCTCTTATTTTATCCAACTGATCTCTTACTTTACTTGCAATATTTATTTAAAGATATACAATACTTCTAAATTACCACCAACACATCTCCTTCTCATGTGCATCCAGATCCAGATCAAACAATTGCCATACAATTCCTGTATAATGAAATAAACGTCTTTAACACTATCTACTAGATATTGACTTAAAATGCTAAATTTTCTGTCAAATGATAAAAGTAGAGAGTTATAATAAGACTAAGATTCATGAAAATTGAATTGTTTAGAAGCTTTATTCGCGTGATACAGTTTACAAGAAAACAATAATAATAATCTATGTCTTAATGTTTCACAAAATATCTGACCAATACAAATATTGCACGAATTAAACAGTTGCTCCCAATTATTTTAGAAAAAAATTGAATACGTATAAATAACCAGTTTTCTTTACGTCTCTGTAATCTCTTTTTCACAAGCAATCTTGAACTGAACTGACCTGAATTGTAGGATAGAGTGAACCGACAAGTCACTGGAATATATCTTAAATAGAAAGTCTGGGATAACTCCGAGATTGTCGATGAATTTGGCTTCTTCAACATACTCCAATATTTTGTATGCACTTTTTCCATTTCGTAGGCAAAGTAATTTATTTGTTGTAAATGATTGTCTAGCTGGCTCCAAACCAGAGGCTAGGTACTGCATCTGGAGATGAGTATAGGTTTCTTCTTTTATTTTAGTTCAAATTACTTTTAGCAACTTATTTTTCCCACTTACATTCATTATGGAGACTGGCTCTACCAATTTGTTTCTAAATCTACTGATCTCTTGATGAACATCATATATAAAATCAGCATTTTATACCAAATAACAAAAGACGAGGGAACTATAATAAGACTGGGATGCCACATAAAAATTAATTGTTTACAGAAATTAGATACAGTTTACCATAAAATAAAAACTGATCACTTTGCATCTAGGTTAGTAACTTGTAGACATATTTCTTCAATAATAAGAGGTCATTAATAACAACAGTATTTGAAGAAAGTATTATTACCGTCATGTGTTCAAATACTGCACCAATTACACGGTTGCTCCCCATTATTTTAGAAAACAATTGACCAATAGTCAATTTTCTTCACATCTCTGTAATATCTTTTTCACAAACAGCTAGAAGGACAATCGATAGTCTTGATTTCGTAGATAAAGAAATTTACCTACTGTTGTAAATGTTTATCTAACGAGTCTTGTAAGCATTACCTTTCTGCTTAAAGATTATGACAAAACATGCCATATATTATTTTGTAAAATTAAGAGCCAGTGCTGCCTTCGTTGCAACTCTGCAACATTTACTGCCGCTGCTTGGATCGCATCTGAATTAACTAACTTGTTTCTTTTACTTTAGTTCAAATTACTTTCAGCACCTCAGTTTTCAGTTTCGCTATTATTTTTTCCCACTAATTTCTGATACCAATTTTCTTCTAACTCTTCCGAGAACTCTTCTTACAATCAGGCAATCCTCCATTTAATGCAATTGAATGTGAGAAACATCATATTATACTGTTTAACTTTATCAAAGAAAAAATGATGTAGCTGAGATTCATAAAAGATGAATTCAGCTTCATGATGCCATGTTTACAAAACTACAATACTTTACACTATGTAGGTATGTTTTTGCAGTTACAAGAGGAAAATTTGTAGCACCACCTTTACGTGTTAACATTTACGAAACCATCCCTCCAACTGATGTTTATGAACACATATGCACAGTGTACTTGTTTTATGATAATAACAGTAATTGTGAGGGAGATAAATGTGAACAAATACAACTGTATTACTACGTTATAGGAGCCAGGCAACTTGTATTGTTTACAACGACCTCAAAGTACAGTGCGGCAAATTTGCATATTGTATGAGCTGTATGTGCTTAGATATTAGTGGTTTATCGATAACTGGGTAATTTCATTTAGAAGTGCACCGGTACAAGTGGCGGGTTATATTATACCACGGCGAGGATATATGTAGTTAGCGAACTGTACTTTTTCACTTAATTTACTTATATAATAAGGGTAAAGCGAACGCGCTTTGCATATTATTGCAACTGAATTAACGGAATGAGCTTTACACAAATATTGGCTAATTGCAGGTTCTTGTGGAATACGAAATGTTACAAAATTACATTCGTGTAAACTGTAATTTATGGCGGATGACTTATATTTTGTGTGACTTGAAGTTTCAAATGTTGGCGACCATTATGCCAGTATACAATTTTACGTACAACTAACAAAACTGACCATCGATATCAAACCATGAAAATTTGATGGTAGTGAAATGATAAACAATAATAGTCAGTTAGATATGATTTGTCCCGATTTCTGTTGAATTGGATCACTACCAGTGATACAATAGTGAACCTGTTTCCACTGTTCATTAATTCCCAACATTTAAATAAATTTGGATATTTAAAAGGCATTGGATACTACTTCTGATTAAAGAGTTTGTTGCCATAACTGTCACGAAAAAATATAACAGCTTACTCAGATCCACGGTGTAAGACAATTAGGTGATGCTACAAGCCGGCCGACCCCGTCGTCGATTTGTTAACGCTGGGAATAGAGAGAGATGGTACCGTGATTCGGGCTCATTGTATGAGTATGGAGCTGTTTAAAATCTAAAGCAATTCTTTTTAAATGTTCTAGTATTATATATCTAAATAATTAACTTTACTAATTAAAAACGAAACAATATTTTTTCACTATACCTATAGAATTTAATAAAAACAGCTGTAGTAAGTAATGATTTTTATATTATGTAGATGATCGCATTGATTGAAACAATCATTTATAGCTTGCAAGCAATAAATAATAATAATAATGATAAGGTATTTATTTAACAATTATGTTTTTAATATTGTAAATAAAGTAAAAATAGTAGTATACATATTTTGATGTGATAACGAATAAATAATAAGGGATACGTGAGTGAAATAAATATAATGTAGGTATACGAAAAAATGTCTATTTATTTATTCAAAAATTAAATAACTATTCAAGTTAACTAAACATAAAGCATTATTACCTACTTAGATATTTTTATTGTCCAAAATCAAAAAAAAGAGAAAAAACTATTAATCACATTTATATTGATTCTTAAATTTTAATTTAAATGTCTTGCAATATGCTCAGAAATTTAATGTGGTAAATTGAATTAACCTATAATAGAGTATCAGGTTAATTGCAATCTAGATTCCTTCTTTTTATTGGAAAACGATTTTGTTTTTGTCTGGGATTCTCTTTTATAAAACTGTTTTTTTTAAATCGGCGATTTTTGTAGTAGGCGGAGGTGACAGATAAATGTAAACATAAATTTTTCATTGCTTGTGACAATAATTGTGTTGTAATAAAAGGTAAATAAATACAGTTTTTTACATTCAGAATTGTATTATCACTATTATAATTGCTAAAAATAATGATTTTCTTACAAAAAATTATTCCGATTTGACATTTTAAAAAAACGCTGACAAAACCGTTAGAGTTATGAAAAAAATGGACATAAACAATTTTATAGAGAATTAAATTTCCTATAAAAAAGTCAGTGACGGCATATATGTCTATCTTGAATATTTTAGGCGTGAGGGTGGCTGAAAGTTGTGCGCTGGAAAACGATAAGTTTAATTTAACAAAAGATCAGCGCGCGAATTTGAGACGCCCTCACACCAAAACTATTAAAGATAGACTAATGCCACCACTGACTTTTTTATAGGAAATTTAGTTCTCTATAAAATTGTTTATGTTAATTTTTTTCATAACTCGAACGGTTTTAGCAGCGTTTTGAGTTAAACGTGCCGGCGTCCAATTTCATTTATGGTTTTTATTTTTTTTTTGCACAGTAGCCGACAATTTAGACACATAATTTTTCAACAATCTTGTTCTACATATTTTTCTGCATCGAATGGTATATTTTTCGACCTGGTAAAATGAAGTGGAAATTTCCTAGGGACGATGCGAGGCGCAGCCCGCGCGGCCCTCGCGGCCACCTACTCTCTCTCTTTGTCTTACGATTTCGCGTCTCTTGCGTTAACAGTTTGGCGACACTCTAACCATACGATACATTGAGGCGTTTCATCACCTAATTGTCTTACACCGTGCTCAGATCCAATCTTGATACTAGTGCTATGGTATTGTAGCCATAAAGAAATTAACGTGTTTCCACTGAGAATGCTTTGACCCATATCCAAGATGGCTGGTGCATTTCCTCGTAATGGGAAACTATTTGCCGAGTACAATAGTTAATTATCCTGTCTATTATCATCATTTTTGTTTTATCATGATTAGAATGAGGTACTTTATATTGATTGAAATGTAGTTATTAAATTTCCTGAATCAATTTATATTTTATGGTAATTTTCCTAATAATAGAGCAGCAATATAAAAGTTGTGAATCGTTGTCGTTTATATACAATTACTAATGCATTATGCATACTAATACATATTAACTTTTAAATTGACATACATTTTGATGGCACAATTATAAGGGCGTAGTGAGGAGCTTTTACTTATGAGGTCAAAAGTTTATTGAGTTCCTGACTATGGAGATACAATTTAAATGATACTGAGAGCATAGTTTACACGTCTAAATGGTTAACGTTTTGATTTATTCATCTTGATATTTAATTGAGACGTCAAATACAGGACGTAAATTGGAACATTTAACACACTATATATTTTTAATAAGACCCATAACAAAATTTAATACAATTAAACGAGAGTGCGTTCAAAACTAATATAAAATTAGAACATAGCTTATACAATAACATGTTCCCCAAATAAATAGATCTGTTTTACCACATGGTTAAACCAAACGTAAAATCATTTATATTTGCATAGTGAATTGGTTCACAGTAAATTAATTAATACATACCAACTAAGTGCATAATTAATATTTATAATTTAATTTGTACGTACTATTGTAAATTGGTCAATATTACTATCGTAAATATCATAGTAGAAAACTAATGCTCCATATAATGAGCGCAATATGACTATGAAAATATCAACTATAATGTTCTATTTTAATTCATTAGCATCACTATTATAATCCATAGACTATTTTAGTAATTCATTCAATATGTTTTGTTCCTAATGCTGTGTTTTGAATTTAACATGGACTGTTTTGTTTTGTAATTAATTAAGCATTCAAATAAATAAAACAGGACAAAATTATTCCAAGAAGAAACGTCCCTTATGATATCTTACATTCTTTTGTCAGTTTTACTTTGTTTTTGTCAGACTGTACATATCAGGAGCAGATATTGTCATGTATTTTAAACCAAAACCCCACAAATAAATTAATAAAATTAATAAAAATAAATTCAATTCAAACCAGGGTAAAATGAAAATTCCTCCTAATAAAACTAAAACGGGAAACTTACGTATAGTTTACTCATGAAATCAATACAAGCTCAAAAAGGATATAATATCTTAAAACCATTTGTTTAATCGGCTGTGGCACAACTGTTGAAGCGAGAAAGGTCAACGAGCCTTAGGTAAACAAAGGGTCAGCTACGCTAAAACAAACCAAAAATAAATAAATTAAAGGGGTAAATGAAATAAAAACATCTGCCAGATGCATGTTTTAAACAGAGGTTGAACGATTGTCAACTACAGTCAAACAAAGATGGACTTTATTTATAGAAAAATCTTAATAAATTTGTAACTAAATTAGCATACAACAAACCTGTAAAACCTCCAGTCTAGTCAAATGACCAGACACAATGTAAATTAGTTCCTAAGTAGTGAGTGCAGTGAGTTTCGATATGATTCTGTGATTCCTCATACAAGCCAACGGCAGATCTGAAATTTTTCTCACGTAATATCAACATATGGGTATCCACGGATTCATCTTCGAATAAGGAAGCTAAAAATACCATAATTTCGTAGAAAAAATACATAGTAAAATGGAAGAAGGCGAAAATACAAACCTTTATGACAGTTGAAAATCTAGAAATCCATGGTTTGGCAAATTTTCTGCATGTCCTTGGAGACGAAACAAAAACTTGAGTTGTTATTGGGTCGTAAAAGAAGCAATCCCACGTCCAGATCGCTCCTGAAATAAATTGAGAAATACGAAATTAAAACGAATATTTATATTTCCAGTACTTTTGAATAATGGTTCAAGGCCAAATACAATAAGGTATCAGAGAAACATCATCAACTTCCAGCAATAAAGGTAAAATTTATCCTAAATAATAAGCAGCCACCTGATTGGTCGAAATCCGTTTGGGCATCCAAGGCCTATTCAGTTTATGCAGATCCAGTAAATAGGGCACTAAAGTGTAAAACTGCCAGTTTCCATATCTGGACCACAAACCACAAGTGTCAAACTTAAAAACAGGTCTGCCAATTTAAAGTAAATATCGCGACACGGTAACTTAAATGTGCCGCCGGGAGTAATTTGAACTAAAATTCGAAACTTTAACTTTAGTAAATTTGTCAATATTCACTAGGACACTGTCCAATATTTGTTGTAAATTAAGTTAATTTAAGTTAGAGCAGGGACATAGTTTAAGGAACGTTTCACTTTGAATTATCTCATTTGTATAATAAACCTATTAGTGAGTTCCATCTATGTTTAATTGAAATAACTAAAGCATACAAATCTATCTCAGCTGGATAACTATACTAAAGCAAAAGCAGAAACATCTAGCTGTCTAATTACAAAAGTAAATCCATTCAGATAAAGATCTCTAGCATGTCAAGATCATTACCAATTCAATAAAAAAATAAAACCAGCCCAAAATGTAAATAATCTTTATTCAGAAGGTGTACAGCAACTGATTAACAGGTAAGGCATTTCTTCGATAGCAGAAGGGAACCCCCTTTGGCCCTGAAAGGTAAAAGAGTAATTATAGCAAATCTATAGTAAGTTCCACGTTTCATTATCTTAAAATCATACGCACTGTCGCTTATTGTTTAAACTGTTGGAAAATCCAACACAGTGGCGGACTGGATCGTATGTTATAAAGTCGATAATTCAGAAAACCATATACAAATACTTGAGAAAATTAAATTTAAAATTCAAAAACTAAACACCTTAATTACTAGTGCATGCATAATAATATATGGGAATATAAAACTTAAATATCTAAACGTGCAAATATAAAACTTTAAATATATAAAGAAAATCTTAAAGTTTAAAAACTTACCTTGTAATAACAAATAAAAAATAGAATTCAAAAATAAAAAAATCATTGTATCCCTAAAAGCCTCCATACATAACAATATTTAGTAAAAGTATCGTTTATAATGAAAATAAGTACATTCTATCTGCTTAGAAATTGAATCCGTCCAAGGAGGATCACAGGGGTGTATTCAGGAATAAAACAACTTCAAAAAACAATTATATTTCGTGGATTTTGTCGCTCTCGTTTACAAATTCTCTTAAACAATACTAAGAGATTTAATATTTTCCCAGAGGTAACCTTTGTAGATCTAAATTTTCAGGAGGCAAGAGTGGTATGTATTTTTCCTTTTGCCCAAATACCTATAGTCCTTGTATTAATAGCAGTCAGATGGTCACTTTACTACATCTGTAAATAAAGTTTAAAATTTTTCTTTAAAATACCGCCCGTGTTGATTCACTTTACCTTATATAACTATTATTATATTACACATTATAAGTCCTCTTGGTCTATTTTCATAAGGGATGCTTATAGTACATAAACTCCCGGCAGTATCCCCTTATATTCACATAAGCGCGCACATAACCAGTACACAAAATTAATTCCCCCTAACAATGTTAATATGAAATAATAATCCCTTTAGCTGGCACACATCAAGTTGGCACTGCTACATCACGAAATCTGCGCCACAGTTATTTCGAGGAAAATGCAAAATCAGACGGGGCGTGCGTGTTGACTTTGCAAAGACAATCACTGTCGTGAAAAGTGTCTTAAATGAAGAGAGAGCTTTATAACTAGCAAATTAACAATTCATGCGTGCTTTTCGTTGTGTTAACCAAACAATATTCATGAATAGAGGTTGTCAGGGGCGGAAATGCAACTCACCCCTGGGCGACGATCTCGCTATACAGCCAAGGCGTGTTTTATGGAGTTTAGTTTGGACGCTTTACAAACTACCCCCTAAAGTTAAATAGAATGTTACGAATTTATAAAATTATAATAACGGTCATACAAAGCCATAATTTAATTTCTTTTGGTAAAATTTTATGTTTGCAAAGCTCGAGGTGCAATTCAGATGGGGATCAAAATCGTCTTATGCATACCCAATACATCACAATGTTTGTATTCATTATATTTTTTAATTAAATGTCGTGTTGAAATAAATTATTTGTCTAGTTATCCATTTTGTTAAAGAGCTTAATTAATTTCTTTTGTTTCTCCATTTATGAATTCAACTACCATAGTCTTAGCTCAGGAGTACCTCTTTGGTTGAATAATTGTTATTAGCAAAATAAAATGGGCCATTTTACTCTCACTATAGTATTAAAACAGGCTTTTGTTTTAACAATTGAGGTACCCAAAACTAAAAATGTAATTTTAATATTATCTGCATTTTACAAATTTTTCGTACTAAAGACTTTCAAGTATCCTGCAAATTGCAAAATCTCAGCACGACGCTGAAATCTAACAACAACAAAACATTTAACCACAGAAAGTAAATGCGATCATCACTTGTTTCCATCTTTACCGTTATATCGTACACCTTCCTAATCTTTGTTTGGGGATTACCGCACCCATCGCGTACGAAATCCTATTTGAATAAGGATTTGTGTGATATTAAGAATTTATGAGAAGCTTTCTTACAGAATATGATATACTTATTTTTTTCTATACAAATGAATTAGAAGAGACTCGGAGAAAAAAACTGCGAATTTACACTAAATGGAATTGTCGCAAATATCTAAAAATTCGCATTCGATTTACTATTATACCTAAATTGAGGAGTATATGGAGTTTGCGTTCATGTCGAAGATGCAGTATGACGTGAAATTTTTCGAGGAAATTTCACGCAATTTATTTTCTTTTTAATTTTTGAAATTTTAGCAAAACAACCAAAAACAAAATGGGAACATATTATGAGATGTTTCATTAACATAAACTTACTTTTTTGAAACCACGATTTTGATTATTTTCAATTATAAGCAATTAACTAATGTTGCCCTAAATTTTAATGTGAACTTTAATAATAACGATGTTTTCTTTTGTTTTAGGTAAGTACCCACTGCCCAATCCAGACTTCAGAAGGGGTTAAGGTAAATTATCGTGTTTAGAAGAAACATAACGAACGGACATTTTCTGATAACGCCCAAATCGATATTAAAATTGCATTTTTGATTTACAATCATTTGAGAAATGGAATTAATAATTATCTGTTACAATTGCAGAACTACTTAAAAAAGTAGAGCTAAGTAATTCACCGCCTTTTCTGAAAGAAAAACCAGAAGTAGATGTTTCAATAATTCGCCATATACTATTTACGACTTCCTCAACTTACACCTGCCACACAGCTCATTAAAATTTGAACTTATAGAAACGCCATAAAACATGTATTACGATCCACTTTTCATTTCTTTTATCGTGTGTAAATAATAGATATAAAAATTATTACAATTTTAGCGGTGAAATCCATTATCAACATATTTCCTGCATCATCAATATTTTATTGTGGTTATTAGGGTGCGCTCAAATGACAGTTATTGGAGGACAACCGGATATAAAAATCGTATAAAATGCTTTCAACATATGTTTTATTTAAAGATACAAAGCAAACGGAACACTGCTGATGAGTTCCTGGAGGACAAATACAACAGAATAAAATTTTTATGTGCGGCCAAAAGTAAATATTAATAAAGAACAAACTAGGGCCATTTGTTGTTCAACACATTAGTTTGTGGAAATTATATTTGCTGCAATATGCATACCAACAATTCGTGACGTTCCTTGAAGTTATGATATATATGTTGTTCTATGAACCAGGCATGTATTAAAAACTAAAAACATGCTAAGATATTAATTTTGAAAGTAGTAAGTAGTAGTAGCAAGTAGAAAAGCAATTTTTTAAATTTTTGTGAGATTAATATTTAGTGCATTTATCCATAATTTTCTCATTAATAATAGTCAATATTTCATTTAAATCGATGGAATAGACAGATACTGCAAATTTTTGAAAATAGATACCCCTTAGCATATGCAGTCTTCAATCAATAAATTTGCTATTACTTAAGAATAATACTTTCATTCTCTTCCATTTTCATGGAAATATATCAATTCACTTTTGCATTAAAAAATAACTCTTTTTAAGCAAACAACTGCTCTTTTCTCATTAAAAGTAGAAACTCCGTAATATTCAAAACGATTCTTTATTTTTATAACGAGCAAATTAACTTCTCAGAACTTTGAGCAACATCTGTTTCCTTTTAATTCCTCTTAAATTAAAGAACGGTTTCTTGTATAAAAAAAAATGTCTCATGAAACATTGGTAACGACCGAATTAGAGAAATCATTTTAATTCCAGCGATTGTCACAAGACTAAAATTTGCATAATATATAAATATTAAAACTTCCTTTATATAAAAAGAACAGTATGTTTAGGACTTTTAATTCATAAAAGTTAGACATAATTATAAAAATTCGAGATTATGCAAATATCTCTGGCATGTTTAACAGCCATTCAACTGCTTGTTTCCTTTTTGCGACCGACCTGCTTAAAATTCTTACGTGTTTTTTGTCCCAACCCTTACGGAATTGGCCACGTCTAGTTGCTTGTATTTTAAGGCAAGGCAAGTTCAACAGCATAATAAGTTAAATTCAAACTTTGCTTGGTTGAATGTCAATATCTTATGCTTTTTTGTAACTATCCAGTTACACAACAAATAAAATACAGGTTACTCGCCTACAAACCATCTGTAGGAGAGCATATTATGTATTTATTTATTACGATTATTCTATCTATACTGGGTGTAAGGGAATCATGGCACACCCCCTTTTTTCTTTAGTTTTGAAGATAAATGATTGAAATTTCCCATAATTTACTTAATAAGCGTCATTTTTTGACACAAATGAGTTTTTTCCACTTCCAGTTTCACCGAAAGTGACTAAACTTTTTATTTTCAAATTTTTATTTTATTTATAGCTCTTCTTATTTCTTAATAACAAACCAACTTATATTAATCTGCTTTATTAACTTCTTTATTACAACATATATAATTACATTTTTTTTATATCTGTCAATCAAACTATTAATTAAATAAAAAACAAAAACTTATTTATAGAAACATTAATATTGTTTCTCAACACTCTTCCTCAATATCAATGTCTTCATTACACATACCTAGCTCTTTCGCAAATAATTTAAACGAATTTTTACACAGAGGTTTAGTGAGAATATCTGCTAACTGTTTTTGAGTACAAATATATTCAACATTGATGACACCCTGTTCCACTTTCTGTTTTACAATATTAAATTTAATGTCCATATGTTTCAATCGATTTTGATCAGGGAGGGCTTTTTACAGATTTTATTGTACTTTGATTATCCTCAAAAATAGTTATACTGTTTGTATCAATGTCTAATTCTAATAACAATTTTTTGATCCAAGAAGCCTCAACAGAAGACTCACATAATGATACAAATTCTGCTTCAGTTGTGCTAAGTGCTACAGTAGTTTGTTTTCTAGATTTCCAAACAACAGTATTATTATACACTTAAAATAAATAACCAGAGGTAGATTTTCGGTCAATGCCCCTGCCCCAGTCTGCATCTGCATAGCCAATCAGTGGCAAATTATTATTATCTTTGATATATTTTAATTTATAATGTACTGTTCCCTTAATATATCTCAAAATTCTTTTGAGAGTTATCCACAAATTTTCACTTAGTTTTGATTGAAATCTACTAAGATAGTATACCGAAGTAGCTAAATCTGTCCTAGAACCGATAGTAGCATACATCAGAGATCCTATGAGTGATCTACATTTCTTTTCGTATGAATGATCAACAAATACATGTTTACTCTAGCTTAAAGTTAACATCTATAGGAGATTCAATACTCTTACAATCTTCCATTCCAATATTTTTTAATACTATTTGCAAATATTTTGATTGATCTATAAATATAGTATTAGAATTTTTATAAATCGACATTCCTAAATATGTTAACTTTTCACTTCCCATATCTTTAATTCTAAATTTTGTTGCTAGAAATTCTTTAAATAATTTTACTTCTTGTAAATTGCTTCCTAAAATTAATAAGTCATCCACATATAACAATAAATAAAGATCACCCTTTGAATATAAACAAAAATCGTTTTCTGATCGCCTTGACACCATAACCTTTAATTATCTCAGTAAAGCACTCGTACCAATACTTTGGGGATTTCTTTCTTAAAGTTTGAAGTCTTAACACTGGTGTGAATATACATTATCGAAGTCCTCTCGCTGTTGAAAACCACGAACTACTAGTCTTGCTTTACACGTATTCTCATTATTAATTTCTTTCGTAGTAAAAACCCATATTAACTTCTTCTAACTATTTCCCATGTTTCACTTTATTCCAATACCTTTATCTCTTCATCAATGGCTTTTTCCCATAGTTTTTTATCTTCCCTTAAGTAAATATCCTCATAATTTAATGGTACATTATCATTACATTGATTTGCTAGTAGAGCAAATAATGTCTCATCAGATTCTTCGAGGTCTGTCATGTAGTCGTCATTTAGGTTTAGGTTTTGTTTCTTTCTCTTCTCTTTCAACAATTCTTGATCTCTCTCTAAAATATCTCTTTCTTCTACATCTTCATCATCTTTGTTATGAATTGATCTGCTATCACTTTCTACATATTGCTCCCAGCTTATTATATGTACAGACTCTTCCTTTTTCTTAGATTCTTTATCAAATATTACCAAAACAATATCCCATCATTATCATCTTCTTGCCTTTTGGTTCTAGTTTATGTCGTAACTCCTTTGGAACATGGTTATAAGCAATACTTTCAAAAATCCTTAAATTTGACACATTAGGTTTTCTTCCTTTCCATAACTCACTCGGTGTCTTATCTTTTGATGCTGTAGGACTCCTATTTGTTACATATGCCGAAAAATTAATAGCTTCTCACCAAAATTCTTTTGACATATTAGAATCTACTAAAACGGTTCGAGTTTTCTCTGCCAAGGTCCTCTTCATCCTCTCAGCAACTCCATTCATTTCTGGGTTATATGGTACTGTATATTGTAAGGTAAAGCCTCTTTCATTACAAAATTGTTGAAATTCCTTACTTACATATTCTCCGCCATTATCAGTTCTTAATTTTAATAAATCTCTATTGAAATGTTTAGTTGCATAATTATAATACTTCTTAAATTCTTCATATACATCAGACTTATTTTTAATCAAATCAACTACCACAAAGTGAGTATAATCGTCTATGAATGTGACAAAATATTTATAGCCGTCCCACGTGGTTGAATTAATTGGTCCACAAACGTCACTATGAACCAACTCTAATGGTCTTTTTGCTCTGTAGCCTTTATGATTGAATGGTTGTCGTGTCATTTTAACCATTAAAGTATTTTCAATTATTGTATTCTTCTTAATGTCCTTCAACCCATCAACAAGATTATTTCTACTTAACACATTAATGTTTGTCATACTTAGATGGCCGAAACGCCTATGCCAAATTTGTAATTTATCATTTTTATTTTTAGATATTAAATGGTTGCAATCTAACCATTCTACTTCCATATTGACCGTATATAATGATCCATTTTTATTACCTATGATTATTAGCATTTCATTTTTGTAAATTCTGACTCTACCATCTTTAAATACTACTTTTAAACCGACATTTTCCATTATTGAAATAGACAATTTTTTTTTTTTAATTCTGGTATAAAATAAATATTTTTTATGGTTGCTTTACCTACAGAGCATTTAACCTCAATATTACCAACTCCAACTGCTTCTAATACAATACCATTTTTAGCTGCAGAGATTTTTCTAGGATTTGATGTGCAGTATATTCACTAAAAAATTCTTTATTGTTTATAAAATGGTCAGAACACCCTGAATCTATGCACTATTCTATACTTCTCATATTTGCTTCACAATCATTTACTAAACTGTTTTTTCTGCTTCGTCACTTTCAGCTACAAATGATCTGTATCCTCTTCCTCGATTTTGACCTCTTCCTTGGCTATAACTTTGTCCTCGTCTATTGTATGATTGATGTACTTCATGTCTCCTGAAATTCCGACTTCCACTTGTTCCTGGCTGCCCATCACTATATTGCTTTGATTCTTGGTACTTCCGTTCACGACATTGAATTTTTTTATGGCCAGGCTTGCCACATGTACAACATAAGAAAACACATTCAGCATTTCGGTTACTATAATTAGACTTCTTTCCTTTCTCCTCTTCACCTAATAATCGATCTTTAACAAAATCTAGCTTAATATTTTCCACAGTCTCCAAAGCTGTTATTATAGCCTCATAAGATTTAGGCATAGTTTACTTTCTCTTCCTCTGATAATTCATTATCTGCATCTCTCAGTTGCGAAATTATTTCTTCCAATGTTATAAAATGGTTTAGCAAATTGACTTTCTCATTGGATTTCATCTCAATTAATATTCTTCTTATAAATAAGCGACTTCGAACTCCTTTCTTTTTGAAGTTAATTTCAAGATATACAAAAATTCGCCAATTTGAATTTTTTTATGAAATTGGTTTTTCGGCCATAATTTTTTTATTTGATACTCAATTGTTTGTTTCTCAGCGGCATCGGATTCCTCTGAAAAAACTACCTCAGGCCGGTTTTTAAACCAAAATTTTATCTTGAACACTATCGAGAAAATAGAGCGTAACGTGTTAACTGGGACACCATGTACATAAGATTTTCCAAATTTAAATAATTTATCTTCTAAAGGAAAAAGAGGGGTCTACCATAGTCCTTTGCACCCGATATAAATATTTTTGAAACATCTAGGTAGTGTTTTAATTAGATTAAAAATATAAAACCTTAATTAGGTCGATTGTCTTATAGTTCTCTGGCATTTATTTCACATTTTATGTACTCTATATATAAATATTTTAAATGTGAATTCCAAATATGAACATTAATGGTGCCTCGGTTGCAATACGAGAGAAGTTTAAATATGGTAATTATATTAAATTTTCTACTACATACCATTTAGGAATATTCTCTCGAATGTTATTTTCATTGAGAATGTTACAGATGCGAAAAACGGTTCTTAATCAAGTAACTAAATCGCATTTAGATGTACACGTTATTTTATGTTGGTACATCCAGTAATGCAGATTATAAAGTAAAATTCCCATCAAGTGTTTATGATACAAGCTGGGACGGAAATCGTATTTGGATATGTATTAAAATTTTGTAAAAAAATCCAGCCTGAAGAAATACGTATGTACGTACAAGATCTTAGGTCCATATAGAATCAACTTGGTATCCTATTCCTCTACAATTAATAAAAAACAACATTTAATAAGGATTAGTGATATTTCACAATGTTTGAATATTTTCATTATTAACTCGGGCAGCCCCATTTTTTATTTAAACTGAATAATTATCCCTTCAAAGGCTGACTTGAAAGTGAAAATACTCGGAGAATAATGCCCTTTAATATAGGGAATTAGAATAAATGGCTTTGCACCCTCTCTTTTTTCCACAAATAAAATTTTAATGTCTGTCAATTTAACTTGAACAGTCTGGAAATGGAATTACACGCGTTATTAAAGCCATTTAATACGTGTATGTGTCCGTATTTTGCCTCTAATAATCAGCATTTAACGCTGTTTAGATAACATAGATATGAGGAGACGGTTTATTATGTTCAACTACGGTGCCTGTGGTTCTATTTACTTTCACTGTTCCCAATTTATTTTTGGATGTTTTATTAAATAAAAAGGAGATTACTGGCAAGGCGTTTGTTGCTTTCTTCCTCAAATTGAACTTAAAATATTTCCCTCACAAAATAAACAATTAAAGTGAAACAAAGCCTATATAAAATCAGATAAGGCGATAATTTTGACAGAGGTTCGAATGATATTGAAAATAAATAAAACTATTGGTGGTTCGTATTAGGTTAGCCTAAGGTTATGATTCAACATTTTTCCTGACTAGCATGTCTCTGTAATATAGCAAAAAATTAATATTATAGAAAGTAATTTTACCAGTAAGTTCTAATATCGAGGAACTTCTAGAAAGACCTACGTTTATCCACTTACAACTAACACGAATTTTCATATTACTAACCCCACTAAAAGACTTATCACTGAATAATTTAATACCAGACAAGCTGTTGCATATAAAATTTGTGAACTCCGTTTTGAATTTTCTATAGAAAATTCAACCCAGAGTAATGACTGTCATCGTAATCCCTGTCTCATACATTTATAAAGCGGAATTGTTTTGACACTGTTGGCTCTGGCATCTCTTTACTTGACACGAAAGATAACAGAATTTCCATGCGACTTAAGAAAATCGACACTGCATTAGCTATATTAATTTTCATTAGAATTTGCAATTAGTCGCCTGTACTGTTTACTTAATCTGAAGGCATAAGCGCATTGGTTTAATTAAAACCGCATTTGAATTACTTATTAAACACTGTCAAAAACTATAAACAAGAATACTTATTTTATGACCCTTTAAGTTTTCGGGTTTAAGTGAAATCAGAATAAAATATCCTACTTCTGCATTTTAATCAGATCCCGTTAGGAATCCTGTTGGTTGCTGATAAATCTTTTAACACTTGTTTTAACATTTTTAAAACAGAACGGTGTGATTAAAAATTAGTTAGCTTGAAACCACATAATATAAAATATTCCAAGGACATGTATAGCTTCCTCAAAGATAAGTTTAGAGAAGAAAATCATACAAACATTTACTCGTTTTTTGATAACTTAAAAATATTACACAAAAATGTTTCCATGCCAGGCATGTAAATCGTAAAGTTCTATTTTTCCAATTAGGTTTCACGTTTCTTGAATCTAACCGCGTAAGATTGTGACTTCAAGGAGAAATCGTCCAGCATATAGCAACCAGATTTGGTTGTTTTGTATGAAGAAGAAATATTGAAAGGCAAAACACCACTTTTGGGGCTTAAATTTTGAGATTTACATCGTCCTCAAGGATTCATTAGGTTTAGAAGGATTTTACAGTCTTGGGTTAGAGGTTGAATTAGACCGAATCACAAAGTTAACCACATTTGTGCCGGAATGCTGGCATGACAAAAACTAATAGCAATGTCTGGACTTGAGTAATATAATGGAAGCAACCCAATAAAATGAACTATTACTTATAGTAATACAAAGCCATTACAAGATCAAATAAGTCAAAAATTTGGACAGAGGTTCAATATTGAAATTAGATAAAACAATTGATGTTTCATGTAAGATAATAATTCAACACATTCCCTGACTGGCTTGACTCCGTAAAATAGCAAATATTTTATATTGTACAAAATAATTTTACCAGCAAGTCTTAAAATTGTGGAACTGATAAAACTTACGTTTATCCACTTACAACTAACACGAATTTTCATATCACTAACTTTACTAGAAAACAGGCTGTTGCATATAAAATGTATGAACTTCGTTTTAAAGTTTCCTATAGAAAACTCAACCTACAGTAATGACTGTCATCGTAGTCTCTGTTGTACTTCTGATAAATTCTCATACTTTTATAAACGATCATTGTTGTGACTCCGTCGGCTCTGGCATCTGACACAAAACATGACAATATATCCATGCGACATAAGAGCATCTAAACTGCACTAGGTATAATTTTCATTGGCATTTTCAATTAGTCGTATCTACTGTTTACTTAATCTGAAGACATCAGAGTACTCGTTTATTATGTGAATTACTTATTACACACTGTCAAGAACTATACACAAGAAGACCTACTTATTTTATGGCCTATTAAGTTTCGAAATAAGAATAAAACCTGAAATTATATCATTTAAATCAGATAAGGTTAGGTATTCTGTCGATTGCTGATAAATCTTTCAACACTCGTTCCAACATTTTTGAAACGTAACGTTCCCTGATAAGATAGGAAGATTCATAGCCCTATAATCATATTCCTGATATGTTTCCTGTAAGTTGCCATGTTAGCCTTTCCAGGGATGGAAGGCCAGTCTCAAGAAGATTTCAAGAATACTATAACAGTTCTTACTGACCGAGTTACATTTTATACGTTATACCAAAAATCTTTACCTTCAACCTTTTATGACAAATTCTCAGTACATATATGGAGATATGCATAATTAATTAGTCTCTAGATAACGCCATTACTCGAAATCTTAACAGCGATTCGTTATCGACGCGAGAACGACAGATCTATATGAATAGTCGCTGTGAACATTATCTCCTGGTGTTGACTAAAAGGGGAGACGTTAACTCACCCGGTGATCACTAATCTTTATTGTTCTGAGGACTTTCCGTATGGCTACTTATTATCTAGGTCTTACTCCTTTACAATGCAGTTGATCTCAGTGTGCGGCTTTCTTTTGGCATTCGCTGCCACCTTTGGACAGTGATCCACTCGCGACGTACCTATATCCCGAATATTAATATTCACCAATTCTGATCTTACTTTTAATTTACGTAGCCAACCATACTTTCAAGAAAACAAAGTGGTTCTCTAAACACTTAGTATCTATTTATTTACATATAAATGAATAAAGAAATTGATAATGAATAAAACAAAAATAATAACGGGTAATAGTTCCCAACAAGATGTGGAATTCTTACAACAATACAATATATGTACAACTTATTAGTGACTTATTAACTAGCTGGCAGTGGTTACAAATCGGATGTATAGCTTAACGTCTGGAAAACATTTAGATGAGTCGAAAATATCCCTCAAACCACGGTTAAGCTATGTATCGCTAGGATTTCCAGAAAATAGACAACCGTTCTGGAATCCCCGACTAGTGGAAACAGACAAACGTCCACTAGTTCAATTTACAAAAATAATAAAAAACAAATAACTGACTCTACTGGCAATAGGAAAACGGTCATGTAGACTTAACACAAAATAAATCGGAAATTTCAGGATAAACACTTAGTTAAGATTATTATTATTTCTTACCAATGACACAAAAAAGAAAGATTTTACAGCACAACGACTAAACGAAAAGTGATTTTCTAAAAGTTTCAGGATTTAGCACATCAGGTTCTAACCATCGCCTGAGGGGCTGTTGACTTGCGGGGGTTAGCTAAGTTAAAAGAATGGACCAATTGAAACCCGCCCCGCCTCTGAGTATCCTACTTTAGGTGTTGAACCTGTTTACTCTGCCAAGTCGACGTGGTGGAAAATTACTATCTTAGGGCAAGTGCTTTGACTCCGTTAAATAAGTTTCCATACGCCTCGTATTAATTAATTAACCTAATCATGAATACAATTCCTATAAACTATTTCTATATAGCACATGCATTCGCAAACTCGAGCTGAGGGAAACCCATTCTTAAGATTCATTTACTATTGGGACAAAACCTAGCTCAGGTGTATATAGACTCTACCTAACTTAATATTATTTAGATTGTCGATAATGGAATATTTCAAGAATTAATTACTCCAGTTATGTTATTCAATTTGCTCCGTAGATCGAGATATACCTTCAGGTAAGATCGTTTAATTGAGCAACCTACACTATTAAATAATCTGCTCGCGTGATAACTACCTGTCCGGTCGTTACTATGTATGCATAACCCAAGATAACTTTCTTTAACATTTAACAGAAGGTCCCGGACTAATGGTCTTTCGGACGCTCGCAATGTACCCCAAAACATGTGGTTTCAATTTACTGACCTAAGTAAGGGTTTCTAAAAGACCGTATTAGAAATGTTAAAAGTGCACGTTATAAATCAATCTGTACAGAGGGTTTTGGATTTGTTCCTTGATTTATAAGTTTTTAAAAAGGAAGCAATAACACTTGAAGTTGACTTGTTTATTATGACCCTCTTGTTAACTTTTACAAAAATATTCGAGCTATGGCTAAAAGTGTCTTTTCTGGGAAAATCAAAAGAACTGCTATTTCTTTAATGGTAATTACAGTTTAAAAATGAAAGACCTCTCATACTGGATGTTATCTACAATCCCACGTACTTGTAACGGGTTGTACATTTGTTACAATACTTGCACAAGATGAATAAGTCTTTCCACGAGATGGATGACTTTTTCTTCTTGCAGTCTAACGAGTTTTGAGAGAAGGTAGGCGGTAGATTATCTAATGAAATTTTATTTAACTTCTCTCACGAGATGAACGACTCCAAGTCCTTTCACGATATGGAAGGCTATTTCATTTGCTCTCAAATAAATCTGCTCACCAATATGACGGGTTATTTGGAATAGGTCTTTTGGCACTGTTTTGAATTTTCGAAACTATCAACACTAGATTTATGAGACAACACTAAACTTATCCAGTTTTTAATCGTCAACATGAGACGTATGCTCCTTAAACCTCATTAAAATTGATCATTCCGTTTGTCCAGCAATCTTGTACATCGAGTTGTTTAAAAATTGTTTTCTTTTATTTCCTGATAGGTGAATAATTGTCATAACAAAAAAATCTACTAATACCCTGAATATGCTGGCGTTCATATAAATTTTTAATTTTCTCTTTTAATCCAAAAGGTCAAGGAATTTCGAAGGGTATCCTTAAATGTACGTTTCCTAATTATTTTATCGACTAAAGTTACGGGACAACTATTGCTCCTAGCTATATCCTTAATCAAAGTCTTCTCTCTGTCAAACCTCTCCCTATTGACAGGGAAACTTAATACTCGGTGAATTAAGACATTGACGCTCGCCATTTTGTATTGAACGCAATGGCGAAAATTTGTGAAGTAAATATGTATCTGTTCTCTTTATTGCAAATTTTAATTTGTTTACAATATTTCTTATTACTAATAATATATTATAGAAATAATATTTTCAGTGGTGGTTAATTTTATAGAGATTAAACAATTAATTATATTGTTTACAAGGTTTATGCGTTTATGTAATTGTTAATCCATGCATGTATAAGTGACATTTTTTTAGAACTTTCCAAAGGTTTATATTTAGTAAAATATTCATGACCTATATACTAAAGGCGTGATATTATTTCATTCCCAGTTATGGCGTACAAAACTCAGATAACTTTATCTCAGCAAACATAACATAAATATTCCGAAATAACCCCTGAAAGCAGCATTACACGGTAAATATTGCGGAAATTCACACCATACACTTGGATAACATCGCCTCCGTACGCTTTCCAGATGGAATAATTTTATCCACGTCATTTCATAAGTCGAAAGTGCATCACGCGCATTTGTGTTCATATCTATGAGATTTAAAATTTGAGGTTTGGTTTATTGTTAAACTTGTAGGTAGGAAATATTAAAAATATGTTAAGTAAATTTACTCATTATTTGACACTTCGACGGATTTTACAATTTTGGCAATTTCATCGTTGAGTAGAGTAAACGTTAATACGTGCATAGTAGTTAATTTTCCATGGGTTTTAGCCTGAAATACGTTACTAAGTAAGAAATATTTGTGGGTGGATACATATAATATTTATTTCATAAAAATTTATCTTAGAACTTTCTAAATAATGGGTCATTTTTGTACCTGATGGCGTTTTTAATAAATAGAGAAATAATGGTTAAATGTATGTGAGTAAATGAAAGATAAGGCGTCTTTTCATAGTTGCAACGTTTTTCAATATTTCAATAATAATTAAAGAGCATTTAAGAGATAAAATAAGTCAGTCCTAATCTAGGCAGGCATCGGCGCATGAGTAGGCAAAATTATTCCGCTGGAATTTTTTTGCATAATCTTTTTATATACAGAGTATTAATTATAAAAGTTCAAGGTGCCACGCGGCAACCCCCTCAGATATTATTTAAACCAAAATTGTTTAAATAAATCAGAAAAAGTAACACTTATGCATTTTTTAATTTTTTTTCATATTTTTTGGTACAATACCAACAATAATTGCCATTTTTATTATTCTTGTTAAAAACTTATTTGGAAACGTTTTTGGGCCCTTATATTTTTTAAGGTTTAGTTAGATTTTAATGAAATTTCAAACACAGAAGAACTAAACATATTTGAGTTTTAAAAAAATATAATAACAAAAAAAGTTATGGGGTGGGGGCAAAGAGGGAGTCATTTTTATAAAGCCTTGGTTTTAGGGTCGTTGCAAAAATTCCCTTGTTAATATTTAAATTTAGAAAACAGTAAAAAGCAACTCCGGATAAGATACTTTGAAACAAAATTTTGATGTTGCCAATACTAATTTGTCTTGGTTTTGTGCTAAGTAGTATCTTTATTTAAAAAAATTATTTACTTATCAATTTGAAGATAAAATTTTAATAAAGTTTTTAAGTTGAATAATGTGCAATTGGCTGAAGGTTTTTGTCCAAGGCCAAGACAGAATTTATAAAAAAAAATTGAAAGAATTACGGCGCTAAAAGAATTATAAAAATACTTCCTCAGTTGCACTGGAAAGTAAGCACAGTAAGTTATTTCTTAAAACAATTGGGAAAAAATAATGGGTCCCTTAAAATGAAGTTAGGACGCGGAAGAAAGAAAACAGGCAGAAGTATGAAAATATTGAGATGGTAAGAAAAATTTTTAATATTGCCGGGCAAAATGATGAGTTCAAGAAAATCTCAAAAATTTTTGTAACTAATTTTAGACTGTTTTAAATAGATAAAATGTTTTCTTACCTTTTGAAATCAATAATAATAATTACCACTGTGTTTAACGTCATCCATTAAAAATTTGTTATCAATATTCTAGGGGTGTCACATTTTCATGATTTTTACTGTTTTTAAAATTTGAACGTTAAAACGATAATTTTTGCAAAGACCATGAAAGCAGGGCTTTATAAAATTGACTCCCATTTAGCCACCCTTAATTTTTTCCTTTTTTTTTTTTTGATAACTCATATATTTGTTCTTCTATGATTCGAATTTCATTAAAATCAAACCTTAAAACTTAAACCAACAAATTATAAGAGATCAAAAACGGTTCCAAATAAATTTGGTCCACAGTATAGAAGATCGTCTTCTCTCGAAACTGAATGTGCTTTTAGAAGAAAAATATAATAGCTTAGGTTATAATTATTGAATATCAAGAATAGAAAAAGAGGATTTTACTTTCTAATTTATTTATGCCCTAGCGGTCACTATTAATTTATATTATTGAAAAGTTGATATTGAGGAATTCAGTTTGAATTTGTAGACTTTTACATTTTCAATTTTAATTTTTAAATAAAATGTTTAAAAAAAAACATCCGTAAGAAAAATTCTTCGTAGGATGGGTTTTGTAAGCGGCCCCTTCAATGATTTTTAATTCTTACGTTTAACTATTACTATTGCTGACCTCCTCATAAGGACCAATATTATTTTCAGAAGCCACCATGTGGTGTCCTGCTTCATTATTTAGAACGTCAGCTGGCTCAGTGGTTCGACTTGACAAGGAGATTAGTTTTCATTTTCCTTGAACAAAACTACCAGAAAGTGCAAAAGCTGTTTGTAATAACTTCCATGCAAATATTTGGGTATCATCAAGAACTGCACTTCCTGTAGGTGCTTTTGAAATCTTAGCTTTCTCTCTACGAAAATTATCGCTTTAAATTTTGCCATTTCTCTTTGATAATTTCACCTGAAATTAAACAAAAAACTCTGAACTTCCATACAATAATACGCTTCATTTGAACTTTGCACTTGATTTAAGTACGATTTTTCAATCATTTCAAATTTCTTTCCGTTGAGATAGCATCTAGAGCTTTGGCATTTACAGACCAAAAACATGTGGCAGCAATTCCTATGTAGGTATTAAAATTAAGAGTGTAACAAAAAGTACGGAAAATATTTCCTTTGTTGACGAATATGTTAGTATCATTGGTGAAAACGATTTGTTAATTACCTCCAGATGGTGACAACTTGGATTACGAAACTTGCGTCAAGTTAATTGTTCGTTATCTTGGTCTGAAAACAAAGTTGCTCAATCTTCAGGACAAACCTATCTAACATAAAACACACACGCGTTCTTTTGCGAAAAAATATTAAACATTCAAAGAAAGCTTATTTATGTTATGTACAGGGTGTTCACGTATATGTTGAGACACCCCTTAACTTATTTATTTTTAATTTAGAAAAAAATTTGTTAATACGGATTTTAGTGTTTCTTTTGAGGATTCAAAATATGCTATCAGAAAAACAATTGAACATCTGAGAAAAAAGATATATAGCAAACTTGATTTTTTTTTAATGGAATACCCTGTATACTTATGTTTCTAAATTTGGATAGACCTTTTTATTCTGATTTCAAAAATATATAGTTTTAATACATTATCTCTTATCGTTTTCGAGATATTAATTCATAAAAATTATGACCAGTGACCACCCATCTTGACATCAGGAATAAAATGATAGAGCAGGCCCTGCAAAAACAATTTTATAAGTTTTGACCTTAAATATTTTTCTTCTTCAGAGAAACCCATTTCTTTATATAACTTACACAACAATAAATAACTTACAAACAATAAAATAAAATTGTTTTTGCAGGGCCTGCTCTATTATTTTATTCCTGATGTCGAAGATGGTTGGTCATAATTTTTATGAATTAATATCTCGAAAACGATAAGAGATAATGTATTAAAACTGTATATTTTTGAAATCGGAATAAAAAGGTCTATCCAAATTTAGAAACATATACAGGGTATTCCATTTAAAAAAAATCAAGTTTGCTATATATCTTTTTTCTCAGATGTTCAATTGTTTTTCTGATAGCATATTTTGAATCCTCAAAAGAAACACTAAAATCCGTATTAACATTTTTTTTTTCTAAACTCAAAAATAAATAAGTTAAGGGGTGTCTCAACATATACAGGAACACCCTGTACATGTACATGTACAACAAATTAATTTAAAGCTTTAAAATTTAAACGTTGTATACAACATAGTTCTCTGTAGGTTTTTTTGTACCGCAATTACGTTCAGCTTTTCAGCGAAAGCTTCCACTGTAAATGTAAATGTTCTTCTTAGCTAAAACTTTAATTTAAAAATTAAATGGACGACTTAACAAAGGTAGCATTTATGATAGAGCGACGACAGGAGCTGTTTAAACTAAATTAAGACCCACTTTGAACGTAAACAGTAATTACTGGGAGGTTTTGAATTCCATTTTAAAAACTAGTTGAAACAAATTTCACGTCGGCCTATTCGTCTTTCCAGAGTGACATGCAATTTACCCGTTCGGTCTGTGGATTTAGTTCAGTTGGTGAATGCAGGACAGGACTTGCGGGTCTCTTATTTTAAAGAAAAAGATAATCCCAACGCTCTTTTATAAATGATCATAATTGGACAAGGTTTGCTTATTTTGTACCTTGGTAAGTTGTAACAATTTAAAGATATTTGGAACTGAATAATAATAAGGGATTTTGAGACACACACATGTTGTAAACGAGATTCGAAAATCATATATTGCAATATCTTTATTGTATTTCAGTACGGGAATGTAATGTTATTATTAAAATAGTTTTCTATTTTCATATATTATTGTTTCTTATTCCTTGTCCAGGAAACAACATTTCCTCTCGGTTAGCGGGAGATAAAAGAAAAATGTCGTCTCGCTGTTGAAGCCGAAGTGTAATTTTTATTATAATCTTTTGTTTAACTTTAAGTAAGGATCATTTTAATTG
Source organism: Rhagium mordax (assembly GCA_963680705.1). NCBI lineage: Eukaryota > Metazoa > Arthropoda > Insecta > Coleoptera > Cerambycidae > Rhagium > Rhagium mordax. The sequence continues at coordinate 13,845,162 of OY796656.1, forward strand.
AAGCATTTTTTACAAGAGGAATACCAGAAATATTCATTTGATAGTCAAATGTCAGCTAAAATGTCATAATAAATATTGTCATAAAATAAAAGAAGAAAACATTGCTGTCTTGTAGGCAATGAAAAGAAAATTGCATACAGCATTAACTAATCAACCGGTTTTTAGTCCATTTGCTGCGGTAAGGTTTTTCTGATCTCCTCTGTGTAACTCTGGAATTATGTGATTTCCTGCCTTGAGCTATCCTGCCTTTGCTGTGCTCAAACAATAAATTCCACCCTCGGGAGGTAATAGTCCACTTGCCTCCCCAGTTATGCAAATACCTATTTTCGTAAACATCACCTCACGTAAGCCATATTATTATTACATCACGGATTAAAGAGAAGATAGCAAAATAATTGATGTAAAGAGTAAAATTAAATAATATTTATTGAATGTTTGCTTTCCATCTAAACTCATCAATTTCTGTCATGTTGATGTGAGAGGGATTGGTTGTACTGTGTTACTGCGTAACCAAGAAGTTATTATAAATAAGACGATTTTTTTAAATGCAATTTTTGTGCAGTGAAGAAGAATTACTTGTATGCTTTTCATAGGATTGAGTATATTATAACAAAATTCATTTAAAGAATATTTTTATCTCTTCAATTATTCTACATTTTTTTTTAACTGAGGAAACAAATTAATAAATATTCAAGGTCTCATGTATGTTTTAATCTTTGTAAGTCGAGAAATTAAACATTACAAGTGTGCTCGTAAATTTTATGAGCAAATGATGAATATTTAGTATTGGTGTCAGTTGGCAAGCTTACAATCTGGGTTAAGGAGTATTTAGGACTATTGACAAATGCAGAATTTAAAATGAACAAATATACCTATCGACTTATTAATACCTTAATCTCCGACGCTCCAATAGAAATGAGCAAAAGGAAAAGCCTTTAAACGAGTAAAATTTGAAAGTTTACTGATGCCTGTATTAGTAAGTTCTTTAAAAAGATATTATTATTGCCCTGAATAATTCCTAACAACTATACTAAAAAGACTAACATGTTTAAATATTTTCAATGTTTGTTGTTAAAAAAATGCGTCAAATTGTTTCATATTATCACGCATTTTTGTTTCATACCTATTGGTCGGGTTTGAATTCAAAATTTGTATTTATGTCATCTCATTAAAACCCACAGAGGGCAGAGGGCAGAGAGCACCAATACCCTAACTGCATACGACATACGTTTCGTCAACCAAGTTGGCATCATCTGGAGGCAATTCAAGTTGTTGACGCAAAACCTGTAAATTTTAATCATCTCCGAATGATGCCAACTTTTGATGTTTGTGGAAACTACGCCAGTTCTATTATTATTATTATTATTATTAGAACATCTTGATTAAACACGTGATATAAATCTGCAGCCGGTTGAAACTAATACTAGACTCCACTGCACATTAAAACACCGCATACTTAACACTCAACGCACGGAGCGCCAACCAAGTTGACATCATCGGGGGATTAATAAAAACTAAACTTAATTTTGCAATACTTATTTCTATGTAAGCTTTCAAAAGCATCTAGTATTTGTGGTATTTTTAATAAACCCACAAATTTGGAGGATAATTCTATAATTTAATTTTAAAGAATCAACTTTCGTAGGTAATCAAATGCTAACAAAAAAACTGTCTATATGAAAAAATATTGAAATAAAAAGTCGTAATAAATGTGTTAACAGATTATAATAGACATCCATACCATATTTAAAGTAATCAGCACAATAAAAAGGAGTAACAAAAACAAGAGATACATTTCTTTTAACTTTATAAACAGGACTATATCATTCAAGTCCAGTCAGTGTTAGAATCTGTTTGTTTAAAATATACTCGTGACTTCCTTTTAGTGATATTCATGTTCAAAATAAAATAAGTTTAGTGTACAAGGAAAATCTAAATTCAAATGTGAGTATCTAATACTAATTTAATTCTATTGTATATGTAGGTGCTTACTTATATTTTATTTCGTAATATATAAGTTCTTTTTAAATTCATTTACACATAGGAATTACGTATTTGATAATTATATATAAAACATTTTTTTTTGGCTAAATAATTTTAAAGAAACCAAGGACATTTTTGTTTTATCTTTGAATTCCTGAGGATGTCTTAAAATAAAGACGATTCGTCGATATTTTGAAATTTGGTTAGTTACTTTATTAACTACACCCCAGCCATTTTATCATTGAAATAAATAATAAATGAGTCACTGCACTGTTTCAAGAAATGTTTAATTAATTTTAAATCGTTTATAACTATTCTATTGTTATTTTCAAGAGAGTATTGGGCCACAATAGCCTTATCAGTTGTTCCATAGGTTTTTTAAACCTAATTTAAATTGACCGTCATGTTTTTCCACCTGCAAAAGTAAATTAGTAACAATATTAGATATTATTGAATCCAAAAACTATATTGGTTATTAGGTCACCAAAACTAATAATTTAAAAATCGTCATCCTACTTCCTCAAAAGTTTTATATAAATACTTTTATTTTTCCTCCAGATAGTAAAGAAAACTACTTTGATTAAGAAGCCGATGTTTCGGTGTTTTATTCCACCTCCTGGGCAATTAAAAAAAAAAATTTCAACACAGAAAACTTCGGGTTTATTATCAAATAATGTTCTTTAAACTAGAGACCTAATAACCCAATAAAACCAATCAAAGTTAATTTTAATGTGTAAATCCTTACAACCTCTTTGTCGGTTATGAAATCTAACATATTGGGTCCTGTCAGTATTTAAAAGTTGTCTCTAGCGACAGTACCAATTAGAGAAATATTTATAGAAGTGTTATACTTATTATCCACTAAATCATTATATTTATGCTATATGAGTAGAGACTGGTCATCTACATACATTATCAAATAAGCAACAGATGTCAAAGCATCGAGTTCAATGGTATCAATCAAAAACACAACCGGCCCCAAAACTGCACCCTGTGGAACACCCAGATTTTATTTACCTTAAACTAGAAATTGGCACATCCGACATACCTATACATCGCAGGAATAAGATCAAGGCAACATATTTTTTTCCTTTTTTGAGGAAGCAGGAGATAAGTATAAAGTTTGAACAATAATTTGTCATATTCGACGAAGTGAAATGCCCACCGAGATCACAGAAAATCCCAACAGGGCACTCAAGTGTTCCGCGTTTGATTCATTATTACAAGAAAAAATTAAAATAATAATAATAATAATTCTTTAAAAGTTATGCTGATGAAATTGAAAAGGAAAATAAAAATCGTTTATGATGATGAAGAGTATAATCTTTAATAATGTTTGATAGTGCTTTGTTCTAAATACTTTTCTTCATTATTTAAAAAATAAAAAATTATTAATATCTTTAATGAATAATTTGATTAGCTAATTATTAATTCACTTTTCCTTTGAAAAATGTGCTGGAGCCAATGCGTAATTTTGAAAACTTTAGCAATGAGTTTCAAGTTCACCTTGTATAAATATAGGAATTTTATAGAGTATTGTTTTTAAAAAAATGCTTATGGTATGTTTGAGAATCTTCTAAGATATTTCCTAGACGTATGACCTATCTTAGGTTAAGTTTATTTTAATAAATAAGAGGTTGATGTTGAAGGGAAAAAAGACATGAATTTTGTCACAATTATAAATTTTATGTTTAATGTTTTATGCATATTTAAAACTGCCAAGTTCAATGAACTGGACAAACGTATATCCGAATTCGGTACTTCAATCCAACGATGTAGGCTAAAATTAGGCTTTCAATTTTTTCTCAAATTTGGAAAAATTTTGGTAGAGATTTTCTACCAACAAAAATGATCCTAAGCATACTTTTTTAATCATCTCTGATCGGTAAAATACATTAAATCAGCAACTTTCATTTGATTTTTTTATTTTAACAGACCTTAATTTTATCATATACAAACTACATTCGAAAGCTGGATTCGTTTAGAAATTTTTTGTCTGTCTTTTTTTTCATAGAACTATTACACAGTTCCGCAAAAAAAAAGTTATGTGCAAAATATGAAAACATGATATTTCCATGTATTTGAGATGTTGAATAAAAATATGAAATGAATGTTTTGTTTTGCAAATCACAAAAAATTGCTCAGAATCATAAAAAAATTCAATTATAGGAATGGTAGTAAGGTAACGGTTGTTTAAAAAAGATCAAAAATAAGGTAATCTTATGTACTTTAAGCCGTGGATCACGAATATGGCATCAGAATTGTTCTAGCAAATTACAGCTTTTTTCTAACCTAAAGAATGACCCAAAATAGTCAAAAATCTCAACTGGGGTGTCCGAAAATTGGAAACGCTCGAACAACTTGAGAAATACACTTTGGATCGAAAAATATAAAAATACATAATATTCAATATTTAAAAAAAAATGTATCAACTGATAATAAAGTTTACCCCCTTCTTAACCCTCTAAGGTGCTAACTTTCAAATTTCCAATGGGACTCCCATTTTTTTTTAAGATTCAAATTTTACACCCCGAATTACGTTGGTTTTGTTTGAAATATTTTTTTCGATTAGTGATAGATGACAGTCACAAAATCAGATTTTGCAACTACTTGAATAAATCGAGAAAAATACTTCGGATCAAAAAATTAAAAAACGCATGTACACAAGGTGTCCCAAAGTTGATGTCTCGGGACTATATCTAGAGAATGAAAAAATTTATCACAAAATCGTTTACGTGGTTTAATTTGGGGTGCACTAAGGTACATTTTACGCTAGAATTTTTGTTTTCTTTCCAAATCTGGAAAATGGCGAAACTGACGTTATCAGAACTTTTTCCCCAGGAACATACACTTTTTTGTGCTACCTGGAAAGTGCTATTTTTTCTGAACATTTTCTATTAAAAAACTTTTTTCGTTTCTTTTATATTTAAAAATATACAGGGTAAAATAGTTTGGAAAATACCCTCAATTGCATACGAGTTAGCCATGATGTAATCGAGCGGCCTATGGAAAACAATGAACTAGGGCTGTTGACATAAGTTTGTTTAGTGTCAAATAGTTTGCGAGTGTGAATTACTTTAAATAGCGCCGAAATGTTTACAAACAATGAAAAAGTAGACATGATTTTAATCTATGGTGAAGCTCAAAAAAATCCGAGAAGAGTCATTGACATATTCTATCGAGAGAGATATCCCAAACGTCATGCTCCTAATGCAAAGACTTTTGCTAGGTTGGAAAGAATTTTGCGAGGTAATGAAATAGTTATTTTCCTAACAAGTGCGGAAAGTGGTACTTTTCCGCACGCGACTGCCGTTGACCGAACGACGCGAAGCGGAGTTCGGTCAAGCAGTCGAGTGTTAGGAACAATATTTTTCCTAAGAGCGTGATCACAGTTTCAAAATGTAATTATAACTTACCCAAAAATGCAAATTAAAATATAATTACTTTTCCGCACGCATTTTAGTTTCGAAAGTTGCATTTTTTCGCACTAGTGCGGAAAAGTGCAACTTTCAAAACTAAAATGCGTGCGGAAAATACCACTTTTCCGCACGTAGGAAAATGCATTTTCATCGCGAAAAGGCAAACAGTTTGCATTGATATAAATATAACTTCACCATAGATTAAAATCTGTCTACTTTTTCATTGTTTGTAAACATTTTTTTATTTAAATTAATTCACACTCGCAAACTATTTGACACAAACAATATATTCACTAAACAGACTTACGTCAACAGCCCCAGTTCATTGTTTTCCATAGGCCACTTGATTACATCATGGCTAACTTGTATGCAATTGAGGGTATTGTCCAAACTATTTTACCATGTAGGTATATTTTTAAATATAAAAGATACGAAAAAAGTTTTTTAATAGAAAATGTTCAGAAAAAATAGCACTTTCCAGGTAGCACAAAAAAGTGTATGTTCCTGGGACGTCAATTTCGCCATTTTCCAGATTTCTAAAAAAAAAAATTTCTACCATTTTTATATATTTCAATCCGAAGCGTATTTCTCGAGTTATTCGACCGTTTCCAGACTTTTCGTACATCCTAGTTGAAACTTCTTATGTTGAGCCATTTTTGGGAGAGAGAACAATAAAACAATGTTCGTATTCTACGGCTCAAAATACATGGGAATATCATGTTTTAATATTTTGTACAAAATTATTTTTTCTGTAGAGCTTTGATTACAAAATAAAATATTCTATTAACTGTTAAAAAACCAAAATACTTTTAGCATCTTTTTTGGAATTGGAATTTGGTATATTTTCTGAAAATATGTACTACCACTGGTCTAGATCTAATTCAGTTAAAGTATCGTAGTGCATTAACTTAATGAAATTCACCTACAAGATTAATTTAAAATATACCATAATAGATGAAAAATGTATCGAGAAGCAGTGGAATAATGTATACTACAATTTTGTTTTATAGTAATTCGTTAACATGATTTCAAAGAAGCCGGAAGGGCAAATGAAAAGTTAATAACTCTTAAATTTCGAAGCTCACTATCGATCAATCTGCAAATGACCCTAATTTAAATGAGCTCCGCTCTAGGTACGATGATGGTTTAGAAAATTTTTGATGAAGATAGATACAGTTATGATGCAGATTGATTTTTTTCCCTCGTATAGATGCGATGAGTTTTCAATCAAACGTCCTAAAAATAGTCTCGCTTTTTTACGGCTTACTAACTGTGAAATCCGTTTTAAATGCCAATTTTAATTCAAAAGCGAAATTGGAATTGAAATGCATGAAAACTATTCAGACCGTAGATGGGAAGTTTTTTAATGTACCTATTATTGTTTAATTTTTTTCGATAAATACACACGAGTTTATCCACAAGTTGCAGGCTATTGTTTGTTGCAGCGGAGCTGGAGCAACGAGATATAAGTGGTACGGCACAATTTGTTTATGAATCATTTAGATTTCTAGTAGATTTTAAAGCAGGATGAAATTAATTTATGCTGCAGTTGTACAAAGTAACTAAAATTTATGAAATGTATTGTTATCGAAGAACCTAGTTATCAAGTCATGCACCAATGCGATAGTAAATTCTATAATTAAGTTAGCGAATAGACAGAGTTATCCTAAATATAGCAGATGAAATTGATAACGATGACGTATCAGACTTTATACGCAGGAAATCATTTCAAAAAAATACATACCTAACCTGAAACCAAAATTGTTTTTTCAATGAATAAAAAACGCTTTCTCATTTTCATCTATTATTATTAATTACTGACGATTTTCAAAAGGTTCGGGAGTAACACGACTTAGGTACCCGTTCTTTTGGATATACAGTAAACCTCCAGTATTTTTGACAAACTATCCATCACGTTAAAGTTCGACTACAAAATTTAATATGTATTCAATTAAGGCTTAAACATCCCGCATAATGTATAAAATTGCCACGATATTCTGAATCAATTTGACTGGCACATATTTTTTGGAAGGGTGAACACGGACCGGCCAGCAGCGGCCTAGGGCTAATGCTAATGCAACCCTGCATGGTCGGATGAGTGTGTTCCCGGCCCGATTCGGATCTTCTCCGGTATTCTGGGTCAGAATGAAGGTTGGAACGAGGCGTTGCTCTCTTTTTCCGAGTTTCGAGTCGTTGCATTCGCAAACTGTACTACATTCAGGGACGGATTGCCGACAAATATTATCTGCTATTTATGTTGGAGATTTTAAGTGCTTGAGGACGAAAAATCGCGTTCAGTGTATTAAATATCAGTGGCAAATTTTTTATCGATGAAAAGTAGTTTCTGAGACAAACAATATTCGTTTATTTACTTCTTTGAAGTTCAACGCTAGTATACGTTAAATAAACAAGTTTTCAAGGAAAGATTAACGATAAACTTTTTGTCATCTACAATAACAGCACACTTTTGTGTAAAAAAAATATTGTTCTGAATAAGATTAAAATTCCAAGCCTAAACACGCTTTCGTAAATCGAAGAAAGTTTGGAACAAATGAACAAAAACAACGAAATGAGCAAAAATAACATGAACAATTTTTCAGCTGTCAAAGTGTGGTTCATACATTTCTAACAATTAAAGAATTAGATGCTGATTATTAGTTTTGAAATTTGAAAAAAACCCAAGGATTAAAATTGTATTATTATATAATCCACAGATGCCAGAAATGAAATACATCTTGGATAATATACCACAGGCTGAGAATATGTAAAGAATTACCGAATTCACGAGTTGAATTAAATATGCAGAAGTGGCAGAAAAATTACCTTATATATTGAAATATTTGATAAACATAATATACGATAAATAAAGAAAGTTTTGAAATGAAAATAATAGGGATCAGAGCATATGCACTTTTTTGTCCTTATAATATAGTTTTCGGTCCATTGCCTTGTTGTGATATGTTAGCTCCCTATAAATTTCTGATAAATAAAAGTTATAGACAAAATTGTTCTGTGTCTAATAAATTACTATTGTGTTTACTTTGAATTTAGCAAGGACCTCAATTGTGCCATAATTTATTGAAGAACTATTTTTCACATTTTCTATACATGTTTTTGGAATAATAATTATTTTTTAATAAAAATGCAAATAATAATTTAAAATAAATTATAAAGAAAACCCGGTACTCTTTGACACGAGATTCTCCGATGATTCCAACCTAGTTTTTTTAATTAAAGTCTATTTATTTATCCTTGGATAATCATACATAGCAAAAGTATATTACAATAATTTTTTTTTACAATAATTTAGGAACATTGAATCTAAGCTTACGTCTAGTAAAATACATATAATAACCTTACAATAATTGATCTTTTACATACATATATATTATACACATACACACGTACAAATACTCATACATTCACACATACATGTACACATATATGCACAAGTGCACATATTGTATACACATATGTAAAGATATATGCACAACTAAGTTTATTTACAAATTTTCTTTCGCAAATTTAATAAGCTTTGATTTAAACATACCAATGTTTTTTACGGTTTTCAGATCATTAGGGAGAGAGTTAAATTCAATAATACCTTTACGAAACAAACTATTTTGAATGAGAGTATTAGGAGTACTACTTACATAAAAATTATTTCTGTTTCTAGTATTATAAGAATGGATTTCATTAACCGACACTAACTTTGAAGACAGATAATCTGGTACCATTTTATTTACTATTTTATAGATTTGTTTGGATATATAGATTTGTTTTTACATTAGGCCAACCTAATACTTCTAGCATTCTATTAATATTTATAAATCGATTAACACCTAAGATAATACGCATCGCTTTATTTTGTAAAATTTGCAACCTGTAACAGTTTACTTGTGATACGTATATAACTGACGAGCAATAATTAAAATGTGGTAAGATAATGCTGTTAAATAATGTTATTTTGGTATTAATGGAGAGATGTCTACTAATTCTATAAAAATACCCAATTTTTTTACCAATCTTTTTAGAGATATAATTCACATGTTGTGTAAATTTTAGATTCCTGTCTATTAATAAACCCAAATATTTAATTTCATTTTCGAAATCTAGCTCTTTTCTTCCTAGTCTGACTTTTAAATTTAAATTGCAAAAATTTTTATATGCCCAGTTAGACCCAATAAACATACATTTTGATTTCGTTTCGTTTATTTTGAGCCTATTTGTATTGAATTTATTAGTAAGTCTTATTAAATCTTCATTTACAGTTGTAACCAATGGTTCATAGTCTTTGTGACTAAAGTAAATTAGTGTGTCATCTGCAAAGAGGTGTATTTTACAATTACTTAAAGCTTTACCTAAATCATTAATATAAAGAATGAACAATAAAGGACCCAGGATACTCCCTTGCGGGACTCCAGTAATATTATATCTGCTCTCGGAAAATTGATCCTCAAATCTTGTTTTTTGGCATCTGAACGCTAAATAACTTTCCAGCCACATTAGTACTGTACCAGTAAAACCGTACCTACTTAATTTTAGAATTAAAGTCTGACGATCAATTGTTTCAAATGCTCTCTTTAAATCTATAAAAACTGCACATATACCAAGACCAGCATTCATATCCTCTTTCCAATCTGAAATGACACATTGTAAGGCAGTTTCACAAGAGTGTTTATCTCTGAATCCCGACTGATATCTACATAGCAGATTGTTACATTTCACATATTCCAATATTTGATTGTATACCGAAAGCTCTAACAATTTTTCACAAAAAGGTAATACATTAATAGGACGCATTTCTTGTGCTAAGTTAGTATTAGGTATTTTGGGTACGGGAATAATAACTGATGTTTTAAATTTATCAGGTACAATACCTTTTTCTAAACTAAGATTTATTAAGTTCCTTAGGGGGTACCCTATAACATGAAATAGTTCCTTAAGTAAATTTAAATCAATCTCATCTGTGCTTCCGCTTTTAGTTTGACTATATATAATATTCCTTAGTTCCTGTATTGATATTAATTTAAACATTGAAAAAGAACATGAGTATTGTGGTATTGTATCTAATAAATGGGTTGGATCATTTGTATTATTAATATCGGATATAATTGCTTCAATACTATCGACATAATAATTATTTAAAGTTTCTGCAATATCGCAAGATTTATAGTAATATATATCATCACAAAATACGCCACAAATTTTTTTCTTTTTACACCCCATTACATCTTTCAGGTTAGACCACATTAATTTCGAATTATTTTTATTTTTGTCTATTACATCGTTATAGAATTGTATCTTTGAATTTTCGATGATTTTTGTTACTGAATTTCTACATTTTTTATATATCACCCAATCTTCATTTCGTTTCGTCCATTTATATTTTTTATACGCATTATTTTTATTTTTAATAGCTTCCCTACACTCTTCATTCATCCACCTATTACTCAATTTAATTTTAATTTATTTATATCCGTACTACTATATTTCCAGTCTTTCTCAATTAATAAATTTGTTATTTTAGTAAAATCTAACTCTCCTCTTGTCTTTTTGATCTGAAAACCATTACTACATTGTTCAGTGAAAACATGTACTATAGAATGATCTGATATTATATAATCATGGTCCACATTGACATTTATATTTACATTATTTCCGAATACTAGGTCAATTGTAGTCATACTAATATTTGTCACTCGAGTATAATCATTTACAAATTGTTTAAAACCAATATTTTCGAAATTATTACTTAAATTTCTCTTTACAGCATTATTTTCATTCCAGTTGATATTGAAATCTCCAACAACTAGTATACTATAATTACAATTTTGCACGAAATTTACCTCAAACCAGTTAAAAAAAGCGTTAATAAAGTCATAAGCATTACCACTAGGTGAACGATAAACTACTACTATCCAGTAAGTTATTTTGTCTATTGTAACATTCAGGGACGTCAACCAAAAATTCATTGGTTGGCTAAATGTTTTAATATTTCTAAATTTAAAACCGTTTTTCACATGTATTTGAACTCCTCCGGTAAAGCGGCTTGTTGAATCACAGCGAACTACTTGGTACCCATCTAAAGCTATTTCACAATATAAAAAGTCCTGTGTTATACAAGTTTCAGTGACACATAACAGGGATGGGCGGTATTTATAGGTAAATTCAAATATTTCTTCTTTGTGCTTATAGTAACTCTGTGCGTTTATACATGATAGTTGTAGCAATACATAGTATTTTTTTGTTTGCAGAAACTAACTAATCAATTTTAGTCTCACGCAAAGATTGCCGTTCTCTCCAAGATCATATTTTTAGTGAAAATAATATTTTTATTTATCTTTTGATTTGTTACAACAATAATGTTTTTCTCTAGCTAACATTTACCCAAAGTACAAATTTCAATATGACAGGACTGTGTATTTTTGAGTTACTTACAAGAAACATAACGGACAAAAGAGAGATGGACGGACGAATGGAGAGACATCATTTTGAGTTAAAATTTTTGAACCAATTATCAATTTTTTTATTTTGTTAATATCAATAGCAACACCATTTTTATATTATAAAGACAAAATATTTTGCCAATAATTCATCTTTTTTTAAATATTTATTATTTCCAGATTATTCAGGATTTGTTTGTTGTGTACCAATGTTTTAAATAATCCTTATTATTTATAACCGTGCAAACAATTTTTGTTCAATTTTATGAAAAATAAAAAAATAGGGAAGAAAAGTCCCGCGAAAAGCAGAAATAGAGAAAGATGAGTCGAAACGAATAGCCAAACCGCAACATGATATCTGATTCCACGGTGCAGATATAAAGCCATAATTAATGTGGGCAAATGGGACGGAATGAACAAAATTTTTGAAATTTTTAAAATTAATCTTTTATGATTTTTTTTTATATTTTATTATTAAGTCAATAAATACGACTTTTTATATTCTTCATTGTTATAACGTGAGGAAAATTTTTGGAAAAATAACTGTGTAGGTGTTAAATATTTCTATGAAGTTACTCTTGTGAAGGAAGTAAGCAAAGATGATCCTAATTGTCAAATAGAATTTTACAAAATTAATATGGGTAAACAAAAATAATCTAGAATTTTATCTGAAACTGATACCATTTTAATAGTTTTTTTTAGATACCCTGTATATTTTGTCACATTTTGATTTATGTTTTTATTTTCCTTCTCAAACACTTACATTCGCATTGAATATTACTATTATTCCAAACAACAAATATTTCGAATGCAAAGAGGGTAGGTATACGTGTCAACCACATTTAAATAATGCATTTAATTACCCTATAACGAGCCCTATAAGTATGGTTTTCATCGAAAAAATTGAACTATACAGGATGTTACGCTATCGTATGTCACAAACACGTAGGCGTATTTTAGGAACAAAAACAAGGAAAAATCCGTTTTCAAGTTACAGGTGGTTAAATTTTTTCGAAAAAAAAAGGTTTTATTTTATAACTTTTTAACGAATAAAGATATCGCCGTAAAATTAGGAACTAAGGATACGACATCTTTTACCGAAAGATGGAATTTCAACTATAAGCAGTGGCGTAGATGCAGGGTAAATCTGTGGCCTTAAACAAAAAAAAAAGTACCGCCACTGATTAAATATTAAAAACACACCATTAATAAGTTTTTAATTTCATTTTTAACAAAAATGGTATCGTTTGTTTCTTTCGTATCTCTCATAGTTGAACCATTACTATAAATTTTAGATGTCAAGACACTTATAAGTACTGTTTAATCATGGTTACTGTCGATTTGTACAATTTTTGTCGCTTATAATAGTTGCAATTTGTGCCTAAATTATGAAGAGAAAACGAAAAATATCATTTTTGTCAAAAATGAAATGTAAATCTTATCAATGACGCGTTTTTAAATTAATCAGTGGTGTCAAATTTTTAAATCTATGTAACTTGAAAACGGAACAAGCTACGACAAAAGTTTACCTTTTTCCTTGTTTTTGTTCTTAGAACACGCCTACTTGTTTATGACACACGATGGCGTAACACCCTGTATATAATCAAAAAGTTATTAAAAAAACAAAAATGTCCAGCTTTTTTGTCCCACACTATAATATTTCAAAATTTTGTCGCGTGTAGTTAGGTTTCTACTTCGAAACCCGTTTATAGTTTATGGATTTTCATTAAGTTTTCAATCATAACAATTTTAATTTTTTACCGTGCTAATAATTATTTAATCAAGTAATTCTTAATTATTAAATGAATCACAAAATCTACATAATTTGATTAAAAAATAGTCATCAAGGTTAATGGAACAATGTGAAATTTCGATAAGAGTAGTAAAATATTTATTTTGAAAAAAAATTGGAAAAATTAATAATATATTTATTCATTGTCTTCATTCTCTATTTCATTTATTGATATTACTGTTGTTTAATTCAAGCAGCTATTGCAGTTTTCCTGCATCCACAAGCTGGTCTTACACGAACAATAGATCAGTTCCAGCAAATTTTCAGGAACTGGTGGCTGAGTTATTGTAATTGGGTGTAACAACTCACTCTCCATCCGTCCCCACTTTTTGGGCGAGATACTTTATCCTAACCATAACTGCATCTGTAAATACACCCTTTTATATATTCCATGGCCCCATCATCTTGTAGGCACCGATGAAGTAAAATTTGCACATCTATTCTTAGATGTAGCTTTAATGAATTATTGGTACCGAAATTGATTTGATGATGGTTTGTAGAGCACCATTCAATGCCAAAATACATAAAAAATCTAATTCAAAAATATTTATAACATCGGCACTCGAATTTCTAAACAATTCAGGAGCTTTTTGCAAATCTTTGCGATTTTAATCAGCTTGCCAAAGTTACTGATTGGTATAGTTTCTTCAAGAGTTTTATTTGAATAAACTTAAATTACAACATTAATTTAAAAGATAAAAGTACTTACGATTAGAAACTCGATGAAAAAATTATCATGAAATCCCATTCACTATAAACGAATATCGAGATTTTATTTTACATTTTTCAGGGCTAACTACTACTTGACAACAAATATTTCTTATTATTTCGTTGTATTTGAAATATTTTAATTGTTTCTATATCTCAATAATAGGGTTAGGAAAGCCAATGTCCAACTTAACTGTTTCTTAAAGAAAACAAGTTCAAAATATCGAATTATTTTAATTTTGATGTTTTTTCGTAAAGAAAATGTTATTGTACAAAAAACAGTATACAATATTTAGTCAGAAAATACTCAGCGATCTTAAAAATTTGCAAAACCTGGCACTGTGGGCCTAGTTTTTGAGTTAAATTGTAATAGGTACAATAATGAGTTAACGTGTGGCTAAAGCACACCGTATGCAAGGCCAGAAAATGGAAAAAAAAATTAGTTTACGTGGCTTAAAGAACGGGCTTTCGAAAGGACAGATCAGAAATAACAATTTCGACTATTTTAATTGCTTTTCCTGGCGTTATCCTTTCCAGATATTGTTTTTAAAACTACACTTCGCTGCTTATGTGTTGTGTATAAACACATGTCTAAAAAAACTCAACCCCAAAAAGCGGTCTTCTAATCTATTTTCTCCTGTAATAGGATATGCTCGTAGCTAATTTGTGAGATTATATAAATTTTATAACAGAAGAAAACGAACAACTGTTTCGCATGACTAAAATCCTAATATACATATAATTCAGCAGCACATCCTGCATAATAAATAAATAAATTACGTAGAGTTCAATCCGTGTGTAAGCACTAATGAATCATTTAGAGAAAACTCGATCCCCTAGAGTAAACAATATGATACTTTAAACATACTACATTGTATTTATGCAAACAGCTAGTATTGTCGTCGCAATCTAAAGAAAAATGCATTTGTAACAAAATACATTAGTTTATTGAACCCCGTCGCAGCCCCCTAATATATGTTTAATAATTAACTAGAATGGTACAAGAACTGAATTTGTGTAACCCCAAGTTGTGGATGATACATGGTTGAATAGCGTGCGAAGGGGCACTCCCTAAACAGTATTGCTTTTTACTAGTTGAATGTTGGCATTTTCAGCGTTTATTGTTACGGCCTAATTAATTATAAAAGAAGATGATGAGGCTATTTAAATGCTGACACGAAAATATGACGCGTAATCTGATTTTTTAGGGGCTTAATGGAGAATTAACACGTATTTAAATTTTAACGAACCCATGCCTACCATTTAAGTAGACGGTTCAAAACGTATTACTAGTGAAATCGTCAGTTCTGGTATCACTTGAATTTAAAAGTAATCTGAACTTTGGTACAGACCTAAGTGTGTGCAGATTTTATCACTATCTACTACTATTTTAGTTATTTTTAAAATCTAACTTTTATTATTTATACATACTGTCATGTATTTTAAACCAAAACCCCACTAATAAATTAATAAAATTTAAAAAAAAATAAATCCAATTGAAACCAGGGTAAAATGAAAATTCCTCCTAATAAAATTAGAACGAGAAACTTACGTATAGTATACTCATGAAATAAATACAAGTTCAAAAAAGGATATAATATCTTAAAACCATTTGTTAAATCAGCTGTGAGACACCTGTTGTGGCAAGCGAGGTCAACGAGCCTTAGGTAAACAACGCTAAAACAATCCAAAAATAAATAAATTAAAGGCGTAAATGAAATAAAAACGTCGTGCAATGTTTCTTTAAAATAATCAATGACTTAACAACTGCCAGATACATGTTTTAAACAGAGGTTGAACGATTGTCTACTACAGTTAAACAAAGATAGACTTTATTTATTATATAATTTTTTATAAAATTTGTAATCAATTAATTTAAAACAAACCTGTAAAACCTCCAGTCTAGTCAAATGACTAGATACAATGTAAATTAGATCCTAAGAAGTGAGTGCAGTGATAATCGATACGGTCATGTAATCACTAGTATGAGCCAATGGCAGATCTAAAATTTATCTCACGTAATATCGACACATGGGTATCCAAGGATTCATCTTCAAATAAGGAAGCTAAAAATACCATTATTTCATAGTAAAAATTTATAATAAAGTGGAAAAAGTCGAAAATACCAACCTTCATGACAGTTGAAAATCTAGAAATCCATGGTTTGGCAAATTTTCTGCTTGTCTTTAGGAACGAAACAAAAAAGAGAGTTGTTATTGGGTCGTAAAAGAAGCAACCCCATGCCCAGATCGCTCCTGAAATACATAAAGAAATACGAAATTAAAAACGAAGATTTATGTTTCCAGTACATTTGAATAATGGTTCAAGTCCAAATACAATAAGGTACCAGAAAAACAACATCAACTTACCAGCTATAAAGGTAAAATTTATCCTAAATAATAAGCAGCCACCTGATTGGTCGCAATCCGTTTGGGCATCCAAGGCCTATTTAGTTTATGCATATCCAGTAAATAGGGCACTAAATTGTAAAACTGCCAGCTACCATATCTGGACCACTATCCACAAGTGTCAAAACTTAAAAACAGGTCTGCCAATTTAAAGTAAATAAAGTGACACGGTAACTTTAGTGTGCCGAAGGTACTTTGAACTAAAATTCGAAACCTTAACTTTATTAAATTTATCACTACTCACAAGGACACTGTCCAATATTTGTTGTAGATTAAGTTAGTTTAAGTTAGAGCAGGGACATAGTTTAAGGAACGTTTCTCTTTGAATTGTCTCATATGTGTAATAAATACGACTTGTTGTTCCACCTATGTTTAATTGATACAACTAAATCCATCTCAGCTGGATATCTATACTACAGCAAAAGCAGAGACATCTAGCTGTCTAATGATAAAATTATATTCATTATGATAAAGATCTCTAGCATTTCAAGATCATTACCAATCAAATAAAAAAATAAAACCAGCCAAAAATTTAAATAATCTTTATTCAGAAGGTGTACAGCAACTGACTAACAGGTAAGACATTTCTTCGATAGCAGAAGGGAACCCCCTTAGACCCTGAAAGGTAAAAGAGTAATTATAGCAAACCTATAGTAAGTTTCACGTTTAATCATCTTAAAATCATACGCACTGTCGCTTATTGTTTAAACTGTCCGCCCAGTGGCGGACTGATCGTATGTTATAAAGTCGATAATTCAGAAAACTATATACAACTACTTTAGAAAACTAAATTTAAAATTCAAAAACTAAACAACTTAATTACTAGTGCATGCATAATAATATATGGGAATATAAAACTTAAATATCTAAACGTGCAAATATAAAATATTAAATATAATAAAGAAAATCTTAAAATTTAAAAAACACTTACCTTGTAATAATAAACCAAAAATAGAATTTCTAAAATAAAAAAAAAATAATTGTGTTTCCTCAAAAGTCACCTATCATAACAATACATACACAAAAATATTTTTTCAAAATCTGGTGAGTAGGTAGATAAATAATGATGCAAAATTTTAATTTCATTATCCTGCTCTCTTTCTACTGAGAAACCTGATTACAGCCTGATAGTTGAAATTGATAACTTCATCAACATATTTTTTTACACCACAGGAAAGGGCATACTTTCAGCTTTCATTTGAATTATGTCTTAAGCCTGAGTGTTTGTAAAATTAATAAAATTATATCCATTGTGGTATCTATCAGAAGAACTAGATTTTATGAACACTCTAGTAGGTATTGAAAAAAAAATAAGTTGGATTAATCAAATGTGGCAAATTTTTAACAGTGATATTCATAAAAAGGGATTTTTGTATCCACAATTATCATATAATAATATAGGTATAGTAGATTAACACAATTAACATGTTACTAAAATGTCAACGCGAACCTAAAATCTTCATTAATAAATACATCGTGTATGACAGAATTCATTAAATTTAATCACTGAAAATAAATTTTAAGGCACACGTGCGTGATGTATTCCAATTTGTATATGAACCATAAGAATTAATTACACAGTTAGTAATAATGCTTATTATCCCGTTCACATTTTATGACATTAAATCCAAATCCCTTTATAGGGATATTCCTATAATTACGAGCGCACTAAAGAACAAAATAACGATTTTAAATAATGCAAAATAAATATAATCAGGTGAAAAGCAAACAACATGCGGCAAATACAAGATCATGAGAGGTTAAATATTTTTTTATATTTCCCTTGGACTCTAAATGTAGCTCTTCGACCTCTGTGGAAAAAAAATTCTCTTTTGCTTTAAAAGTGATATCTGTAAGTATGGCAAACGTCAATTTTCTGGAAATATTAGAAAATTTTATGCTTAATAGATGTAAACAGAAGACTTGACTTGAGGTGTGCCCACCTTAAAGTGGACGTATTTTAATTAAACCACAAAGGGACCTAAGTAGGGTTCACATGCACTAAAAAGGTTAAGCATGGGGAATTTAATGATGAAAAGGATTGCATTTGCCCAAATGTTCTACTAGCTGTACTTAATGATAATAGAAGGAAAGCCTAAAATCCTTTAGACTATTTTACCAAATAACCGACAATATTTTTTCGAAAAGTTTTTGTCAATGATATTTTTTCCCTAGCTGACTTAGACACCATTTAGCACTTTTGGTTGGATAATCATAAACATGATACTCTTTTAATTATAATATCTATAAAATTTCATATCTTTGCTTTTTGTATGTGCAAAATTTATTCACTAGAATTCTCCCTATTCACAGAATCATTAAGTTTAATTAAGTTATCTTAAGTAAAAATATTTTAATGAACAATAGTCGATGTGATAATAATATATATATTAGAAAGCATAAGAATCAGTCATTAAAAAATATATGATGCGCTTCAATATTTCGTATTTATTAACTCTCAACTATGGTTAAAAGTCCCTCAGAAATCCATTTGTGGCATACGTGACACCCTGTATGTTACTGCACAGACAAATTCTTTATTTATGTAGCTAAAGTGCTTTGAGCTGCTTAGCATAGTTGTTTAGCTACTAGCTACGTTCCGAGTGCATGTACTACCTAACTCTACAAATTCTCGGTCTTATAGAACCTCACATCCGGGGCGACTATCCGACTTATCCAGGAAATTGTAAATGATAAAATCATTCGTAGTGGAAAATTTATAACATAGGTAGGACATGGAGCTGCTCTGATTAAATCAGTTCAAGTCACATAGTGTTTTGTTTTTTTAAGACACTTACTACTAATTTTTATTTATTTTTATTCTTTTATTAATTTTGAATACGTACCTATCCAAAATTAGGTGATATGTGTGACACGATCTTTCATTAGATTTAAAACACTTTGATGTTGGTTTAACTATGTTTAAAAATAACTTTAGATCAAAATATTACTACGGGTTTCTCACTAATATCGCAAATATGCGTCTTGATTCTATAGTGGATCTTGAAAATATGAAACAAACTCTATAAAAAACTGTAAAGCAAAAAAAACGTTTGGGATTTGTCTATTGGTATTTCAAAAACTGTAACTAATATTTCACGTTTATTGCATTCTAATCATATTTTTTTTTCTAATATTATCATTCTTTATTATGTAGATAAAAGACCTATTTTTTTCTAAGAAACTATGAAATTTCAAATGGTGTTGCTAAAAGTAGTAAATAGATACAGCCAAAATAGTTAGAGCACTTTTCTCCTCAACTTCATCAATTCGGGACGCCCTTGATTAAACTTTTAAAAATTTGAATTTAGAATTCGCTTAGGCATACAAACTATATGAAGTATAGGTATAGTTCATTTCATTTTTGTATCGCAGGGAAAAAATGCCGCATTTACAAAGCAGAACGCGGCCTCTTTAATGTTCGCAAAGACGCCGCCGCACGTGTTCCTTTGTCGGTAATTTTTTATCTGCGCTAGAACTCTGAAGTGGACTTTACCTACTAGTTTTCGTAATTTCACCTTTAACGATTTTACAAATATTGGAAAGTAACTATAAACAACAGCACCTCTTTAAAACGCTGGAGCACCCTTAAGAATACAGGAAACTTTTGTTTTGAAATTCACCTGTCTCAATTTGTAGCGACAAAAACGGAACCCCCTATATACAAAATAATAACTTGTTTTCATGGCCTAATTAGGTCTTTATAGAAGATTATTTTAGAAAAATGGTAGGGTATGTACAGGGTGATCATTTGAAAATTCTATTTTTTAAACTCTTTTATTTTGCTTAAAAATATAGCTAGAAAAAAAATTATAAATAGATCTACAGCATATTTTACCAAGTTTTTGTATATATTATTTAATTAAAAATTTACTAATAATTCAAATATAGAAATAATATACTTACATTTCTATAAAAATTATTATTAAATTATAATTATTATTCATATTTCTGTAGTAACTTAAATTTTTACTTTAGTACTTATTAACTATTGTTAAACTTTTTATGTTTAAATTCCTTCCTTTTTATCTATAAAAAATGTTTTGATGTCTTCATAATAATATAACATTAATATTTCAATTTACATTTCTTAACGTACATTATTCTTAATTTTATATATTTTATATAACATGTATTATTTGGATTTATATAAGGTTTTTACAATTAGACTTTCCTATTTGTAGCCTGATGATGTGATTGATCACGAAACCGGTTGCACAATAAAATAATTTTGTGGGAATTAGACCTTTCTTGTGTTTTCTGTAAGATGAATAACAACCCACATGGGATTACTTCTACGTTAACTAAATTATATTTTTAGACAACATTTTTTTAGACAAAATTTTATAAATACATTAAACCTTTGTTTAGAAAACAATGGAGAAATTTTTGTAAAACTTGTTATAATTTTTACTTATTTTGTATATTGTTATTTTTAACATAGTAACTGTGAGAGATAAGTACATCCCTCTGGTGGTCAGTTGCTACTACCAGTCAAGACATCGAAGATGTCTAGTGACCGATAGCGGCTTGCCAAGCAAGCACCAAGAGCGGCGACCTCTAGCCCTGATGGACTAAAACATGCTTAATAAATAGGATTATAGGAAACAACTACTGGACGGGCAAAGGCCCCGACTCCCATTGAATTATACCTATAAATCCAAAATTGGTAGCCAAATTTGTTATTTGTCTTTTCTCCACCAGACACAGACCGGTTTCGAACTCTTTATGTTCTCATCAGTGTGCCACAGGTAGCTGAAAAGACAAATAACAAAGGCAAACCAAACTGGTCTATGGCAGACCCAGCACATAGTAACTGTGAGAGATAAGTACATCTAGTAGTAGTAGCAACTGACCACCAGAGGGATGTACTTATCTCTCACAGTTACTATGTGCTGGGTCTGCCATAGACCAGTTTGGTTTGCCTTTGTTATTTGTCTTTTCAGCTACCTGTGGCACACTGATGAGAACATAAAGAGTTCGAAACCGGTCTGTGTCTGGTGGAGAAAAGACAAATAACAAATTTGGCTACCAATTTTGGATTTATAGGTATAATTCAATGGGAGTCGGGGCCTTTGCCCGTCCAGTAGTTGTTTCCTATAATCCTATTTATTAAGCATGTTTTAGTCCATCAGGGCTAGAGGTCGCCGCTCTTGGTGCTTGCTTGGCAAGCCGCTATCGGTCACTAGACATCTTCGATGTCTTGACTGGTAGTAGCAACTGACCACCAGAGGGATGTACTTATCTCTCACAGTTACTATGTGCTGGGTCTGCCATAGACCAGTTTGGTTTGCCTTTGTTATTTGTCTTTTCAGCTACCTGTGGCACACTGATGAGAACATAAAGAGTTCGAAACCGGTCTGTGTCTGGTGGAGAAAAGACAAATAACAAATTTGGCTACCAATTTTGGATTTATAGGTATAATTCAATGGGAGTCGGGGCCTTTGCCCGTCCAGTAGTTGTTTCCTATAATCCTATTTATTAAGCATTGTTATTTTTATTAAAAAATTGGTTAAAATGTAAACGTGCTTTTCTTGCATTTATTTGTATTTATTTGAATAACTCAGTTATTTGAGGATGAAATATGTAAAAATTATATATATTTATAAAAGGAATAAAAAGGGCTATCCAAATATTTAAAATATACAGGGTGTTCCGTAAAAAAATGTGACTATGTTGTGCTCCCTGTATATTCATTATGATAGAAGAAGACTCATAACATATTGATGTTTCTTTGTGAATGTGAATGTGTGTTGATGTTTCTTTATGAAATTTATGACAATAAATGTATTATTATTATTATTATTATTATTATTATTATTATATACAAAAACTTGGTAAAATATGCTACAGATCTATTTTATATTTATTTTCTAGCTATATTTTTAAGCAAAATAGAAGGCTTTGAAAAGTAGAATTTTCAAACGATCACCCTGTACAAATTAGAATTTTTGCCTTATTAAATAACTAATTATTTTGTTGTAAAATCAATTCAAGCTAGTACAATATGTTATTCTGAACAAAAAATGTAGAATACATTTTTTTCATTTGAGAATCTGTTTTGCAGAAGAAAATTATTTTTAGTAAAAAAAATTATTTTTTGACGGCCTTTATATCAAATACCTTTAAACCCACTACGATGTAATCTTGTACAAAGAAGTCTCTAAAGGTGCTGATAAAGAATTAATTTTTCTCTAAAAAACTCGTTAATACTTTTTCTTGAAAGTTGACCCTTTTTTTCATCCTAGAATCGGACGCCTCTGACTAAAATCAAATGTGGTTACGTCTAAAGAAAGATTCATTTTATTAGAATATATTCGAGATATGAGGGTGGCTCCATGAAAATTGGGACACCTTGTATAATTGGAAAAATTTATCAATACAACTATTTGCTCATTGGTACTCCTGTAAATTCATTTCAATTTCAGTTTCAGTTTCAGTTTCAGTTTCAGTTTAATAATTACAATAAAAATTATTACATACATATTACATATTTATACAATTACATAATTAAATTCTAGAAATCTATTGTAACTAAGAATATAAAAATGATTCATCTACGTTTTTTATATGTTTTTCTAAACAGAATAGGTAATTTTATTTGAGATATTTTTTTTAAATGTGTTGTAATAAAGATGCTTTATGGAAAAAATTCTGATTGGAAGTGTCTGTCAAGCCGTCGCGTCGGTCTGTCAATATTATATCGGCCAATAGAAAAAAATTTAAATTGCATTTCAATAGAGTTACAAATTTTATAAATTATTGCATTTCAAAAAAAAGTCCCTCTTTTCAAACTGTCTATCTGGTAATAACACTTCGAGATATCTTGATGAACTTTGATAGACGTACAAATCGATCAAGTTCAGAATTAAGTAAAAACGGTAAACATATGGGAAAGAAAGGAGGTAACATTAAAATTTTCATTTATTTGAAATATTTTTTAAATCTGGATTCTTCAGAAATTTACATCAATATCTACGTGAAAAATTGTGGTAAATTTAAGCGGATTTGTTTTTATTTCGTAAATATGCAAAGGAAGTGTACCTTCAGCATAAATTGAAGTTAATTCTTCTTCTCCTACTTCTTCTTCTTTTTGTTCTTCTAATGTTTTCTTAACCGCCTCCCAAGTTACCGAAATAACCCCCAAAAATTTTAGCATTTTGTGTTAGATGAAGAGAGACGAAGCTCTACAGTTTATTGTGTCCGAACCACATATAAGGCTGCGATAATTCTCTCCCCATATAAATCCGAATCATCAAATCGGAACCACTAGTTGTTGTATGCGCAGAGCTTTTATGAATGCCGCCGTCTTAAAAAAGCAAAAAAATAGCAAAATATTTCGCTTTCTGTCAAACTTAAAAAATTGTTAGCATCAATTTAGTAGAGCTTAAAATCCTCTACACAATTTTAATTGTTTTACTTTTTTCTATTTTCTAACCTGAAAAAAGTACTTAAAGAGACGCATAAAGAGTTGCAAGAATAGAAAT
Organism: Rhagium mordax; assembly: GCA_963680705.1. Lineage (NCBI taxonomy): Eukaryota > Metazoa > Arthropoda > Insecta > Coleoptera > Cerambycidae > Rhagium > Rhagium mordax. The sequence continues at coordinate 13,869,405 of OY796656.1, forward strand.
TGAAGTTGTTTAAACTTAAAGTAGACTCCGATTTATTTGTTAAAGTAAAGGAACATTTCTCATTATTTTTTACGAAGACGACAAAACTGAAAAATCGATGAATTCACTACGTTATAAGCAATAAGCAAATAAAATTTAAACCTTTCGACACTCTCGCGTACAAGAACCGTAGCGCTAAAACACACTTACAGAACATATCAGTGCAAACATGGCCTGAATTTCGCAAAGATCCTGAGAAATGGGACTGGCGTAGAAACGACCGGGGACTGAAGCCAATTACCAACAAGGCCGATCCCGTACCCCCAGAACATTTCAAATTATTATCTTGCAAATGTACATCACAATGCAGAAAAGCTTGTGGTTGTCACAAAGCTGACAGTATTCCATCGTTAGTAAAAAGTGCAGCAGACAACTAAAACTACCAGACGTTCCAAACATGCTTTAAAAAACGAAATCGACGACGAGGAAACTACAGCGATGGAAGAAATATGTGCAAAACGCACTAAAAATTAAAATACTTTAGAAATCGAAAATTAGCCAGGACCTTAAAAAAATAGACCAAGATGTAGTTTGTTCAAAAGGAATGAATAACTTGCAATGAGGACAAACTATAAACACCTAATTCATAGGCCTATTGAGAACACGACGAAAATAAAACGCCTTTAACTCCACCTATATAGTGGTGTGGAGAAGGGTTTTATTGATTTTATAAACTTCCACGAGTAATGCCGATATTAATTGGACTATTATAAAAATATTTTATCCACAATCACATTTTAATTGAAGTTTTATCCACAGTTATGAAGCATATAAAGTACCACTTTATCCACTAGTGGAATAATGAAATTACTTTATTCCACTAGTGGAATAATGAAAAATACAATCTTAAATCAACTACATTTTATTTATTTTTTATTAATATTAACATTATATGACTGATGGCCGAGATGGTAGCGAACCTGCTTCTCGCCCAAAAGTCCCGGGTTCGAATCCCGGTCGTGGCAATGGAAAATACTGTGAGAGGGATTTTTCCATTATACACGGATATTGGATGTGTGTCCCTTGTCTTTAAATGTGTAGCCCCCTCCCGCACAAGGCTCTTCTAGAGCCTTCTGGGATAAAGGGGGTCGTAATTACATGTGGTGTATTTATTTATTTAACATTTTATATTAATAGTTTAGTCGCGTTTTATCCACGCGAGAACGAAGTTCGAGAGTTTAATTATCTAAAACGCTATCTAAAACACTTATTCAATAAATAACTATTACCAAATCATTTTTTAAATCAGTCATTACAAAAATCACAACTCTAACTAGAAGTCTTCATTTTCCCTCGACACCGATGATTGGCAAATTACTTGCATTTTACATTTTAATATTCACATCAGGACAAGCCATTTGAGTCCCGTCCCGTCCTCATCGATATTGTGGTCAAGTGTCCACCGCAAGTGCGATAAATTTTACGAATAGAAAATTTGATTACGTCCGACGTTCGAAAGGGTCTAATCTTATTTAAAATTGTCTCGTTGAAAAGGGATCCTTTGTACAATTTAAAGGATAGATGGGCGTAAAGGGAGATTTATTTATTTTTTACGTCTTGTGTTTTTTATGGCCGTCACAAAATGTGCCTTCTTACACAAAATGTTTTTATTTATGTGCCATGGAAATATATACACTAGACACTAGAGAATTCATAAATGTACATAAAATAATATTTTGTTGTACTCGTATAAAACTGTTAAGTATAACATTTTTTATGTGAAAAAATAAGTGCTTCACATACGCTAAAAGTATTAAAATTTCTCTAACATATAAATGTGACTTCTGCTACATAGGATTAACTTTATTGAACTGTTCTTGTGAAATGTCTAATCATTATTTAAAGCATCAGAAAGTTGTTAACTATTCATAATTGGGAATGTCAATTAAATTCTTCTTTAAAGCATCTCACATCTGATTAAAATCAGACGATTGAGCAAATCATAGTAAAACTCAAATATTTAGGTTACCTTGCCATGATATAGCATGAAGGTGTGCATGCAATTATTATAATTAATAATTTTAGTCCTGAGGAAAGGATATCCAATCCCCAAAATTATATGAAAGACTTCCTTACGCCGCGCCGTACACTTTTTGACCGACAGTACTGGTTTTACAATTGCCTTTTGTCACTACTTTGTTACTCTTAATAATTCTTCTCTAAATAAAGAATTAATACAAGACTTTTCCACGTGGAAATAAAACGAAACGATAATTCTCCCTTGTCTCTGTGATTAAAACATATGATCCCAAACAATACAAATTAGAACACGCAAGCGTGTCCTCCTCCATTATGTATCTGGGTAAAATATAACGCTACGTGTCACTTCTAACAATTGTATCTAATTTTCTAAACATATGAGGAGATAAGTCAAGTTGGAGTAGTTGAGCGCTTATATTCTAATTTCATGTGCATGTAAGGGTGTATGGAACTTAAATCATGATAATAATTTATTTATTGTGCATATAAAGAAAGTAAGATAAGAAAAAAATTATGTACAAGATATGTTCTATAAATAATAGTCAAGAATACCCAAACTTTTGGACTAATTCTATAGCGGCTTGGAATTTTTTTTTTCGCATACTTAAACTTTAGGGTATCAACTTCAAATATTAAAAAGGAATAGATGTGCTTTTATCCCTAAAAGGGTGAACATCTCTGAATTTCGAAATTTTATTCTGACTCAAGTATTAAGAGTTAATTATTGAAAAGGTTCATGTATATGTTTTAGGGGTCACTTATTACGAATCTGAAATCAGAATTTCACAATTCGCTTTTGCACCCCTAATATGGCCCGATATATTAGGGGTACAATGGAAAAATATATTTTATTTGTTGAGCAACTAATACTTTTTTGAAAGTTTTTATATTTTTAGGACATGAAACTCATATCCTAATCTAATAAGAAAAATGATTGCTCTTACCCCTAAGAGGGTAAAAATCTCCCCTAAAGTAAAAAATCAATGATGAGAATAAATTAATGAAACTTATGTTTTTGGGATCACGAATGTAAAGTCAGAAATTAAAACTTTTATGCACCCTCAATATGACCGATATAAAGGGGGTAAAATGGATGAATTAATTATTTTTTGTTTATTTCGATAAATTAGGATTTAAAGTACCTACCTGTACGTGCGATAAAAATTTCAAAGACTAATTAACTAGATTTTTATGTACTGGAAAAATTTAATTACCACTAGTCGGCTTTGTTATTACGCGTTCAGTTCATATATCCAATAATTAGTAAAATCAAGTCAATATGTTATGACTGCTTTGATAGTTATAATGTTCGCAAAGACCATCAATGACCAACAGATGCCGGAGGATAAACACAAATCCGATTAATATGCACAATTCCCTTTGGTCAGATCAGAATATTATTCACACAATCACGTTTCAATATAATATGCTAATTTAAGCAAAACCGAATTAACAACATGTTTACAGAACAGAACTTGTATTCTAATCATGATATTTTTACTTATATGACCAGCCTAAACCCCTTAGATGAGACATTATCTTCCAGAAAACGCTCTTATCCATTATAATACACCCGTCCTTACAGAGGAACGTGTGTGAACATACACATATCTATCCATCCGAGTAATTTATACGATAAAGCCTTGTTGAGCTGACGAGCTTTCCGGTAAATTCTATGAGAGCTTTCCTAATTGCTGAAGCTCATTTCCGTAATCGACTACAAACAATCTAATTGGACAAATCTGTTAATTAGTAAACGCTTTTTATTTAAATACGTCGGACAGTGATGCATCTCTGTATATACGTGCAAAGTTTCATTGGACAGTAATCTGGTAATTATTTTGACGAAGTGTTAAACTGTATCCAGGACAAGCGAATTATTCAAAAGTAATTTTCTGATATTCAGATATTATTGGGACTCCAACGGAGGAAGAACAAAATATTTTTACGATGTCCTAAAGACTTCCTGAATGAATCAACATACACATGCAGGCGACATAGTTGTCATATCAGATAGCTTGGAAGAGTTGCAAAACCTATTAAACAAAGTCAGTGAAACCAATTTCTTCTGTCTTGGTCTCATCTCTAAGAAAATCAAATACTCTTTGAACGAATAATAAAATTGTAAATAGGTATTCCCATCGAGATTTCCTTGAATACAAAATGGTCTAACAAGTTTTGGGTTCAGTAGAAGTCGCTCACTAAAATATTCACAAAATTGGGTACGACGATCGAAATCATCTTCATGTAACTCTTGAACCAGCATCATCTTAAATGGATGAAACTTGTATTTTTTCAAAATTCGATGAACACTTGAACTGGATACGCCAGAAGCTTGAGACACCGCATTGACCGACTAATTATTGTCCATCTGCAACTGCCACTTCAACTGCTTCATTTCGAACTGGGCAATTTACTTCGCCTTTCTTGTTTAGAAGCGAACCCATTGCAACAAACTTATCCATCAGTTGTTTAACGTACTGATGGCTTTCATTTTTTCTGGATGATTAGCATTAAAAATTCGTGCTGTAGCTTTGACGCATTCGTGATTTCCATACCAAATTGCAACAATTTCTACTCTTTCTGCGATAGACTAAACCATTTCAAAAACACATTTAAACTTTCAACAACAGACTGAAACTAACGATTTGCTGTTGACAAGCAAAAAACATCAGTTACTTTTTTCTTATTTAAAAAAAGATTTAGAGATGGGAATCTACCGGCGAATCCTTTCATTACATGGGAGTCCTTAGCAAAATAGGTTGCCAAATCGAACTCATGACAGTCATCAAACGCAGGAAACTTTAAATCATTATTAAGTACCTTATCATTGTTCCTGCAAATAATAATTTTATATTTATAGTCTGAATAAAATATTTTGATTTTACTGAATTGTAAATTTATGCATTGTATTCATAGATTATCGACGATTTTTGTGTTTCTTCCAAACACTTTGGTGGCAGAAAAGTGCCTGTTTTTTGTACACGTATGTACACATTCTATAAACACCAGTTCTTGCAGGCAAGTCACGTGACGAGCTCTCATCACGTAATAACACAAGCCTGCGGCATATTAATTCAAGATTCATGCGAGCTTTCATAAACTTTATACATAGAGAGAAATGTTCACTGATTACAACAGTAGGAACAGGTAGTTCCTCTCCTTTTCGCGACTGATTTATCTGCCCATATTTTCACTAGTACAATTGAAATTAGTTGCAAGGATTAGTGGGGGTGTTTGTTTAGAGGCACTTAATTAAAACGAGAATTATAATCAACGTCCTTGCAAACAACAGCTAGGAGCGGAGTTTATATCACGTACTTGACTAGTTCCGTGCATCGGCAAGGACAAAACCTGGGATTCAAAAAAGATAGTAATCACGGCTAGACAAAATAACCTTACACGACTATGATGAAATAGTACCAAGATGCCACTTTCATTGGATTGGGTGACGGGAAAATATTTAAAATGCGCCGAAGACAGTTACTGAATTCTTATTTTAAAATCGTTTACTTAGTTCACCAAAATCCATCTTAATAGTTATTAATTAATATTTGAGTCTTTTCAACCATTCATTTAAAAAAACAATTTTTTTTTAATTGCATAAAAGATGATAATTTTAAAGGTTGTATTTTTAAAAAAAATCCCTCAAGTACATAATGTCAAAAATGAAATGGGAACGTTAAGAGGATGGCATTGTACTCTTGTATGTCATTTATTTATTATATTTCTTTTAGCTCATACATATTCAAAATACCATCGTGGCTTGTCGGAATTAAGAAAATTTCCTTAGGGAATACAGGAAGAAATATCAACTTAGATTTAGAAAATCGCCTTGCCGTGTTAGACATTCTTCAGGGCGCGTCTCTTACTACTCTCATTTGCGTCCTCAGGCATATTAAAAATAGAAGTTAATATCCTGTTAAAATTCAGCATTGTTTAAAACTGAATTATGAAACGGCTAATTTTGCAATGCTAAACATTTTCAAACTCCGACATATCCATTTAACTTTTAACTAGTCACCCAACTTTTACAAAATTAACATTATTTTTCCTCATTTCCTGAGGAGCCCTGGCACCTAAAATAAATTTAAAAATATATCCGAACTAGTTTCTAAATTGAGATAGTTGAAAAGATGCCTCGTAAGTGCTTTGGTAAAATTGAAAATTCTTATACGTGAAATACAGCAGTTCTTAACGTTTGGTTTGAATATCATTTATGAGGAAGAATCGTAATAGAAAATGTATTTACTCGAATCTCCTGAACCGTATTGCCGATTTTCTTTTACGACAACCATTGTGAATGCTTTACTAGAAATCCGTTATGAGTGCAAAAACATGCTTCGCTTTATTCATTTTTTATCAAAGTAAAGACCAGAAATGTACATATATTCGAGACGTATAGAGTGCTGATTTACTGGATTCACAATCATGGGTATGTTTTTAAATTAAATGAGCTTTACTAAGTTTATAAGATAATCGTTTCTGGCAACACTTATTAGGGGTTTTCATTTCCAAACTATGTATTGAAAGCAAAATTCTCATCATTATGATAATACAAGACAGAAGTCTTAACTTTATAATTTATCATTAAATAATTCTCTGTTGATAATGATGATCAAAGATTATAATTAATTACGGCAAATGGATTTATGTGACGCCATACGTCACTACTTTACACAGGGTTGGCTGCAACACAACTAAAGAGACTAAAATCGTGTCATTATTTCCACCGTGGGAGCTATGTGATGTTGACAATATAATAATTGGAGCGGTATGCAAACAGAACATTGTCGCCTTAATGAAACTTACACATCTAAACCATATGCAGACTCTAAATAATTTATCAGTGTATGATATGGTTTACAGGAATGCAGGATGGCATACCTCGATGTAAAAAATTGTAGAGAGATTGATTATGAATTTTACAATTCTAATATTTGAAATTTGTTATTTGGAAAAGAAAAAAATATCATTCAAAAACGGAAATTTTTGTAAATTTTATAAGAATCATGAGATCTTAGTTTTCTTTAATTATTATATGAGGACTGAAAAAAATTTCTAGACATTTTTTTCAGTGGAATTTTAATTATTTTAAAGGTCTATTCTACATACACAAATATTTAAATGTTATTTAATTAAAAAGTAAAAAATTTATTTAAAAAAAAATGGGAACGGCACTTGTGAATTGGATTGACACAATTCCAAGTGCAGCCAAACAATTAGCTCCAGCTAGCTACAGCGTGGTTGTGAATTCGGTGAAGCCTTGTTTTAGGGTACTGAGATAATATTGAGAGCAATATATAGGCGCCAGAGTATTTATAACTAAATACACAAAAGTTTATCGAAAACACAATTAGGTATTTACTACATAAACTAGAAAGAAAAGAAAGCTGCGAATTTAACAAGTTTAATCTTACAAATTCTTTACAATAAACAATGACTCAGAACTTAATATAATTAAAAATATTGAAAATATGAACAAAAAATATTAATAAAAATTACAATTTAACCAATTTCTCTGTCTGTCTGTTTTACTGTTGTAAAGGCTTACTCGACGGGAATGAACTGAGACGGAAGGGGTTCTCCTAGTAGCGATGAATCCTGCGAGTAATCGAGGTTGATGAAAAGGTTGCGAGATCCTGTCTCCACACTCTTACTCAGTCCAGAGTGTCCAAGTTCCAACCAAATTTATTACTTTTTGGGAACACCCAATATCACCTTACCTCTGATGTTGTTAACTCAGTATCGATTTCCAGTGAGTCAAATTTCCAGAGAGCCAGATGTCATGAAATAAGGACAGAACAGTTGAGAAGAGGAAATAGAGAAATAAAACTAGGTTGAAAATTATTTCATCTAGTGGTAGATGAAAAAATAACAAAGTTCCGGCAATATAGTTAAATTACTAGATATAATTCACAAAATTAATATTTCTTAATATTACAATAGAAAAAAATTGTCAAATTGACACCACAAGATATTAAAATTTGTGAAATTATCAAATTTACATAAAAATACGGTATTTGACACCAATTACTAAAAAAATTGAATTATTAAAACAAAATAATACTAAAATTCGAACAAAAGAATTTAGTAAGGTTGCAAAACTTCACATCAGTTCGTTAACAAATAACCTAACTTGATTGAATTTGTCCTATAGGTTGAAAACCATGAGGAGACTGTAATTTTTAAAGGACTATAATTTAATGTCAGATTTGAACGGGACAATTTAAACTTAGAAACGTTATTGAAGGAATAACTCTAAAGATTCAGATATTTAATATTAATAACAAAATAATTGGTAACAATAATCACAATGTTGAAATAAATTCGAAATTCTAGCACGCATAAAGATTTCAAGTTAATATTTTACTAATAGTTTAACGGTAAAAATAGCAAAAATTAATACATGAAACACCGATAATGTCTTTCGCTTTCCGACAGACGAAAATAAATGAACTTATGCCTAATTCAAAATGGCAGGAAATACGTAAAACCAAGGTAAATCTACACTCTTGTAACTTACACAAAAATTAAGGAATGAACTAATAATAATAATTTGTCAATAATAAAATCGATATCGAGCTGTGATAGCGTGAATATGACGAAAAAAGGAAACCAGAAAATCGGACTTCTGTCACATCCGAAGCAAGTGATCAAATGTACTACAAATTGATTAATTCAAAGAGAAGAAAAAAAATACTATAGATCACTTACCCCGTATGCCTTGGAAGCTCCTGGACAGAAATCTGTAGCTCTGGACAGTAAATAAATTCGGCAAAAACCAAAGTCTCAAGTAAATAAATTCGGCAAAAACCTAAGTCTCAAGTGGACGTCCTTCACTACCCAAAACCAGTGTAGTTTTCTTTTTTCCAGCTTATATGAACCACAGTCGAACCTAATAACAATAAAAATCCACACAGAAATTGTTTATGTACGAAATAACGATAATCTGCAAGTTTAACTTACAGCGATAATTTATATATATATTAAATATTGTATAACGTGTCAATTAACAATAATTGAACCACGAAAACGTCTACTTTAGACAAGATATGGTAAAACGGAAATGGGAATACCCATCCACGTGCTTAAAAAAAGCAGTGCTACTAGGTAATTATCTGAAAATAATCCAAAATATGGAAATAATACGAAATACGGTAATTATTTTGACAAATTATTATTTTACTATAGTACAATAAAGCTGAAGCAATAATTAATAAGCAAATTTTATGAATAGCGATATTTAAGCGACTACAAGAAATGTATGACTTACCTAGGTAAAATTCGAAAGGCAAAGGACACTCTCTCTAGCCCGGGACGAGCCTCGTTCGCAACGTTCATCCACTGTGGCGTTTTTTGTTGTATTTTTTTTCTACCACATACCGATCAAATGCGAATACAGGGTTATTCAGTTGTGAGGAGTCATATTTTAATACGCAAAATAGAAACTACTCGAGAAACTATAACCTGCTATAACTAAGTGCAACTTAAATCGTTACAAAATCCAAAATCAAACAGTCAATCAATAAATATTAACAATGATGGTATCGTTGTCTCAAGTCATTGGATATATTAAAAGACCTTTAGGTCACGTTGCCAAAATAACCAGTTTTAATCCTCCCACTTGGTTTAATTTTTTTTTGTTTCTTTTAAATAACCCACAAACACTATGATTAGAAATAAACTAGGTAGGACAATCCTTGCATGAAAATGCCATTCTATCATATTTTAATTGACTTTATTAACTTCGCTTGCTTTGAACGTTATGAATATATGATTCTTGGCAGAAGTCGTATTTGACTGACTTCAATACCCGTCTTTTGGAGTGCTTTCATTTATTCATCTCTGTAGAATGATTAACGCCTTCACATATAGATCAGATAGACATAAGAACTGGTAAACTGGATTTCTTCTGCATGGTTTTAAAATCGGCCTAATCACATCAATGAATTTTTCAGTTACAATAAACCTGCAAACGTAGAATCTGTCGATATGTATAAAGAATTGTTGTGAGTCAAGGCTAAGCCAAAGAGAAATAGTCCCAGTGGGTAAGACCTGTGCTCGGCACAACAAGGATGGCGAGAAAAGCGTTAACGTCTGAACCAAACCCGAGAAAAATCTGTTTTAGAAAAGATTTTGGTTCATGCATTTACTAAAATTAGTGTTATTCAATGAAAATAAAAACAATTTCAAGAATGTTGAAAAGTCAAAAGACCAACTGGTATTTTAATTTTTTCTAAATTTGTATTTCTTATTATTGATAACTCAATTTAAATATTTCTAAATATGGAGACACTCGTACAGCTTTTAGAAGGATTGAGTGTCATCAAATTTCTAAAAAAGCTTTTAATTTAAATCTGATTATTAAATGAATAATCTTTTGTTTTTATTACATTTTTCTTTAGAATGCTAGGAATTATTATTTCATATAAACTGGTGCACAATTGAAGTGGATATTGGAATAATATGGGCAATATTTGAACCTCAATATTTTTGGAATTAGATTATTAATCTTAATCCGGCTTTTTGTGACCGCCAGCAAAATTCATTGCCTTTCGTCCACCTTAAATAGATTTTTAAAAATTGTGGGTGTTTCTCTTATCTACAGGGTGATTATCCAGGCCCTTATATTTACGTTAAAGTTTATCGTTCTCCAAAATCCCCCAAAAATATTGAGTTTCTAATATTGCCCATATTTTCCCTATATCCACTTCAATTGTGCACCAGTTTAGTTCAGTAGCTCTTGGTATAAGTCTAAGTAGTGGTTTTCTGGGGCAAACTGTTGAGGTTTGCCTTTGATACTACACTTTTATCTTGACATATTTTGGACATTTTCTTATTTCTACTTATTTTTTAGAATTGGCGTGATTCCTAGACACAAGTTTAATGAATCTTAAATTATATACTTGCAAGTCCTAATACCCTAGAATGAATATATTCATAAGAAGGTAGAAGGTTTTAACAGTATGTTATAGATTTCGTTTGGTTTGTTACACTTTAACAGGAAATTTTAATTTTATTTACTTGTGTAAGGAACATTACCGAAGAGAAATAATTGAAAATATGACTAATCAGTAGCTTTTGTTAAAGTGATCATTTTCGAAGTGATTTTCTTGTGGTTCTCGATGAAGGATCGGTAGAGCACATCTCCGAGCAGCTCTCTTCTTATACCGAGTGTTCAGCTTCCCTGTACCCTGCAATTAATTAATAAGCCGGAGAAAGTCCCAAAACTCCTCAAATTTTCTCTTATATCGCAGCGGAGACCTCGAAAAAATGGAACGGCGCCAATTTTTTTCCGGAGGGATCTAAAAAAACATTTAAAGTGAGCGTTCTCTCTATCCCAAATTTTCCAAAAAAAAATTTTTTTTTTCCAAGTAAAATAGCCTCATATTGGATGTGCCTATTAGGAACGTAACTTTAAAAAAAATTTTGAAATAAACTTTTTTTTTAATAATCCTGCAGGTGCTGTTAACTAATAAACATACTTTTCTACCAGACAGTCTCAAAGGGGCTGTACCCTAAAAATTTTTTGAAAAAGAAAATTAAAAAAAACACCCCGCAAAGACTGGTTTAAAATTTTTATTTATTTTTTCCATTTTAAAGAGGAAACCCTACATTTTCTTTATATCTGTCTACCTTGAAACTTTGTCGGACTTTTTGCCCGATATCTAAAAAAAAACTTCAAAACATACTGTCATGTATTTTAAACAATAAAAGAAATTAAATCCCGATTATTAAATAAATAAAATTAAAAATAAACTCAGATCAAATGAGGATAAAATGAAATAATCCTCAAAATAAAACAAATAACGAGAAACTTACGTATGGTATACTGAATAGGTTTAAAAAGGATATCATTTAGGAGAACAATCTTCCTAAATCAGCTGTAGAACACCTGTTGATGCAAAAGAGGTCAACGAGCCACACGTAAACAAAGGGTCAGCTACGCTAAGATAAACCAAAAGTAAACAAATTAAAGGCGTAAATAAAGTAAATGCATTGTACTATGTTTCTTTAAAATAATCGATAACGGAATAGATGTTATTTACATGCTTTGAACAAAGTTTAAACGACTTTCAACACAACAGTTAAACCAAGATGGAATTTATTTGTGTAAATTCTAATAAAAATGTAAATAAATAGTGTAAGACTTAACTGTAAAACCTCCAGTCTAGTCAAATGACGAGAAACAATGTAAATTAGATCCTAGGAAGTGATTGTGTAGTGATATTCGAAAGGTTCAGTGATGTTTCGTCGAAGTCAACGGCAGGTCAAAATTTCATCTCACGCAATATCAACAAATGGGTGTCCACAGATTCGTCATGAAACAAGGATGCTGTAAATAACATAAATTCTTAGGAAAAATATAGAATAAAGGAAAAATAGGCAAAAATACAAACCATAAATGACAGATGGCAATCAAGAAACCCATGATTGGCAAATTTTCTGCATGTTCCTTAGAAACGAAACAAAGAGAGAGTTTTTATTGGGTAGTGAATGAAACAAACCCTTGTCCAGAGTGCTCCTGAAATTATTTGGTAAAATTAATATATAAATTGGAAATTTAAATACCCAGGACTTTCCAAGAGTGAGTCGAGGGCAAATACGAAAAAGTAACGGAAAAACAACTGCAACTTACCAGAAATAATTAAGGTAAAAATTATCCTAATTAGTAAGCACCCACGTGATTGGTCGAATTCCAAAATTGCATCCAAGGCCTATTTAGTTTAAACAGATCCAGTAAACGGTGCAAGAAATTCTAGAAAAATCAGCCATCATATCTGCACAACAAGTGTCAAAAGCAGGACTGCCAATTTACGCGCAGTTAAAAAGACTTTGTAACCAGAGAGTGTAGAACTTGCTCTGAACTAAATTTTGAAAAGCATAAGTTTATTTAATTTTGTTGACATCCAAGAGGACACAGTTCTTAATTTGTTATAGATTTAACTAGTTTTTAATTATCGCAGGGATTTAGATATAAGGAATGTTATTTCTTTTTGATCAATTGATATTTGCAATAAATGTTATGTTTTGAGTGACATCTATGTTTAATTGTGATAACCAAAGCATTTAAATACATCTCAGCTGGATATCAAACATACAGCACTCTCAGAGACATCCAGCTGTCAAATGGATAAGTGACATTCATTCTTATAAAGATCTCTATATTTCCAAGTCCATAGAAGTCTAATAAAATAAACTAGCACCAATTTCAAATTATTTTTATTTAAAAATAGCATAACAGAAGATTTATAGGTAAGATATTTCTTCGATGGTAGAAGGGAATCCACAAAGGCCCTGAAAAGTGAAAGAGTAATTGTAGCAAACCTACAATAAGTTTCACGTTAAATTATCATAAAATCATACGCACTGTCGCTTATCAATAAGACATTGAAATAATTCAGCCCAGTGGCGGACTGATCGTATTCCATAAGGTCGATAATTCGAAAACTATATACAAGAACCAAAAATATTTCTTTTAAAAAACTATTTACAACTACTTTAGAAAAATAAAAATTAAATTTAAAAACTAAATACTGTAGCTTGCATTACTATAGCATGCATTAAAATATAAAAATTACTATCCAAACGTGCAAATATATATTTAAAATCTAAACTTACCTTAAAAATAAAACAACAATTAAAATTTAAAACTTAAAAATCAATAAAATCCAAATAAATAAATAAAGTAATAATATTTCCCTGAAATTCACATACCATAACAATACTTATAGTTTATCTTTAAACTATGAAATATTTATTTTTTATTTCTACTCCTCAGCAAAATATTTATACAAAATTTTACTTGTTTATTTTGCTCTGCAAAAGTGCAGTAGTATTTCATTTAGTTATCTGTTTATTTCAGGAGCCTGCAATGAACCACTCGGGATGGAGTCTGGCGCTATTCCTGACGAGGCCATCACTGCCAGTTCCTCTTACGTCCCCAACGTTGGGCCCCGAAACGGCAGGTAATTATATTTCACTGATACCTAACATCCTTACTAGTCTCGTAATGTGTGTCTTATGCAACCTCTGTGATGCATCTACTAGGTAAATGGTAGGATATGATGGATTTAATTAGAACAAACATGTAATTTGCTCTCGCAAACTTTAACGGTTTTACAATATGTATGCTTTTCATTGCGCATCTTTTTATTTCAATGGGTGCGTTCGGTGGTCAACTATATTTATAATTTATTTACTCACTTTGTTTGACTTGTCAACAGTCACTGACAACACCTTAGGTTTCAAAACGTGAATATCTTCAATAATTAAGTGAGTTAGAACTGGAACCTCACTCAAGAACATAGCAATGACAAAGATATGGTTATTATTTCTTAATTTTGCTAATAGTAAATCTCAAATATATGTTCCAAATTGCTGACTATTTTTAATAACTGCTTTGCATAAAAATAAGAGAGTCACAGTCTTTATAATTGAACGACCTGTGCAAGAATCAAGATAATCCGAAGGCGGATTATGGAAATCCTTGTCGTCCTGTTTGGTCCTGGGGTTGTAAAATAGGTTATGCGCGTGCAGATACGAGACGTCGGAACAATAAGGAATATGTCCCTGTACTACAAGTATAATGTAACGCATTTACGGCCACCACAAAACCACGCCTTTACCATAAGATTTAATGTAAGTACGGATCCCCTTGGGTCTGCAAATTGGGACGATATTCTGCATCCCTTCCTTCGGATATTCGATTTAATTTACGTGGTTTTCGTTATATCGCCCATTGTGCTTTATTACCATTTAAGATGATATTATCTAGTTGTCTCCCTTATGTTATTGGAACTATTTCAGGAAAGGAGCATACAGTTTACTTTAATCGGACACGAACTTTGACACAATTGTAATTCATTACCGGGGCGCTTCCTTTATTCGACACATTAAGGCGATCTCCATTGTAGTTATATGCACACAAAGTGTATTACATTTCGGAAAGTTATGTTCCAACAGATCTAATAAGCTCCCAATTCACATTTTATATTTCGCTGAAAAATAAGTTACGGATTGTATTTTGTTTCAAGTTACACTGAAATACAAAAGAGGGAATAATAAAAATAATAGTGTAAAAAAAACTAAAAGAATTTTACAAAATAACGAATCCAATAAAAAACGTAAATGTTGTATGTATCTCCGTGCAAACCTACAGGTGTAAAAGTCTTCCTACTCCTGCGAAACAATACCCTAGTAGGTACATCATTAAATTAGCTCTTACAAGCAAGTGTTACTTGTTCATATATCACACCCTTAATTTACGACTGTGTTTTCTGTGAATTCCTGACCAAGTACACTCAATCAGTAAAGTGTAACGAGGAAAATTATTACTCTTCATAATTCAACTGCGACTCTTTTCCTATACCTGGAACAATACTGCACCAGCTAGCACGATTTTATTACCTCTTATTAACCGCAGGAGTGAATATAAGTTTCTGAAGATGTTATGACATGTCACATACAAATGATTTTCCTGATACTAATGAAATAAACATTATTTTGGAGGACAGATCGCTTGCGTTATGAATTTAGATGATTTAGATAGAAAATATTTCTGACTGATTAGAATAAATGGGGTCTGTTAATCAGTAGATAACACTAAATTTCTTGGTGTCTATTGTTATTTTTACAAATCGCACCATTAAATCCAATATCAGCATCGAAATTACTACAATCACCTCTTACTCGTATCACCTCTTACTCGCATTTTCATAGTGTTATGGAATCAAATACTGGAGAAATTCAGAAAATGAAATTTTAACTTCTGTCATTCGAAAAAGGGCAACAAAACTATTTATTCAATTTAATTATTTTTTTTCTCCAAGTTGAAATTGTATAAAGAAAAAATACAAACTTTATTAGTAAAAATATTTATTCACAAAAATAAAAAGTCTTAAAAAGCCTTTAATTTGAAGGCTTAAAACATTAACTTAACAAACATTTGAACATATAAAAATTAAAATATATGTTTTTCAAAATCATTGCTTAATTTATTTCTAATTCTGAATGAACAAGTCCATACGAAGAAAACGTTATTTCCACGTCTGCAGAAGAAGCAACGGCACACAGAAAGGCTATTATCAGGTCCAGTTTTATATTAATTTCTGGAATATCTTTTTGATATTTCCACCACTGGACTACTTTAATATGTTCTAATATTTGCTTCTTGGAACGGATCGGATTTCGCTCCCAATTTAATTATTAACGGTAATAACCTTGTGACAGAAAAATGTTGGGAAACATCTAGCAGCCTTTTTTCTTCTTTCGACAGTGAATATTCGTTTTTATTTCTGGAAGGTTCCAGCAAAACCACCAAAAAGTGAAATGGCGTTACAGGTATAAACAATAGTTTTCACTGCTTCTTGTAGCATAGTTATGGTAATAGTTGTTTGTTTTGAATTTATCTTGATTTTTCCTAACAAATAGTAAAATCTCTAGGATATATAAACATGGCAAGCATAATAATTTTAATTTTTAAAATAAATCTCTACAAGGGGTAAACGGCAAAACGCCCATAATTGATCTTACCGCTCTCTTCTGTAACCTAAAAACTCTAACACAATTATGAGAACATCCCCAAAATAATATACCATACTTTAATCTAGAATAGAATTGAGCATAGTAGTATGACATCAAAATGTCTCTACTACTTAACTCACTAAGTCTATATATAGCATAACAGGCTGGTGCTAGTTTTTTGCACAATGCTTCAACATGTGTTTCCCATCCCAAGTTATTATCCATGTGTATACCTAGAAATTTAACAGTGCTGACTTGAGTTATGGTTTTCCTGTTATTTTTTATTAATAATGATTCAGTAATTACCTTGGATCTAGGGGTGAAATTTATGAATACAATTTTATCAGTATTTAAAAATAGTCTGTTGGTATTAAACCACGAAATAAATTTAAGTAACATAGTCTGCGTATTCTCTATAACATCAATTTTGCTATCTTTAGCACATATACAATTATTATCGTCAGTAAACATTACCAAATTATTTTCAAATGTTATATCGGGCAGATCATTTACAAATAAAAGAAATAGCAAGGGTCCTAGTGCGGACCCTTGAGGAACACCATATTTAATTTCTAAACTATTTGATCTTATTTTATTTATTTCAACTATTTGTGATCTGCCTTTTAGATAAGTTTCAATTACATATATCATTAATTTTACCTCTAAATCCATATGCATTTAATTTATTTAACAGTATGTCATGGTCCACCAGAGCGAAAGCTTTATTCAAATCCATAAATAATGCTACAGTATTCTTGGTTTTATCTAATTGTTCTTACAGTTATCTAAAAATTTATAATATGCTGTTTCTGTAGATTTTCCTTTAGTAAACCCATGTTGAGCGTTGTGCAGTACGTCATATTTTGTAGTAAATAATACCATTTTACACGTTCTAAGATTTTTGATATTGTAGATAACAGAGATATAGGGCCATAATTTTTAGTAATATTTGCATCACCCTTTTTATATATTGGTATCACTTTAGCTACTTTTAGTATTTCTGGAAATAGACCTTCAGATAGTGACCAATTTATTAAATAAGTCAAAGGAGCTAATATGAAATTGACACAGTACTTTAAAATATTGGCACTTATCTCATCTATACCAACAGAATTCGACTTTTTTAGACCTTGAATTATATTTAAAACAGTTGATTCACTAACAGCATCTATAAACATAGTTGGATAATTTTTATTTGCATCTAAACTGGTATGGTTACAATTTTGTGGCAATTTTCCATTTAAATTAACTGGTATATTTACAGAATATGAAATAAAACAATTTGAAATTTTTTTTTCATCCATAATGTTTCGATTTTCTGTTCCTATTTCAGTTATTTGCCTAAAATTTTTGTTTTTATTCCCTACACTGTTATTTATTAATTATTATAAAATTAAAAATAAATACAGGTAAAACTAGGAAAGAATAAAATTATCCTCACAATAAAACAAATAACGAGAAACTTACGTAGGTATGGTATACTGAATAGATAAATACAAGTTAAAAAAGGATATCATATTGGAGACTAATCTTCCTAAATCAGCTGTAGAACACCTGTTGCTGGAATTGAGGTCAACGGGCAACGGCACATATACAAAGGGTCAGCTACGCTGAAATAAAACAAACGTAAACAAATTAAAAGCGTAAATAAAGTAAATGCATTGTACAATGTTCCTTTTAAATAATTAATAACAGAACAGATGATATTTACATGCTTTGAACAAAATTTAAACGACTTTCAACACAACAGTTAAACTAAGATGCACTTTATTTCTGTAAAATTCCATAAAAATGTAAATAAATAGTGTCAGACTTACTTGTAAAACCACCAGTCTAGTCAAATGACGAGACACAATATAAATTAGATCCTAAAAAGTGTTTGTGTAGTGAAATTTTAAAAGGTCAGTGATGCTTCGTCGAAGTCAACGGCAGGTCAAAATTTCATCTCACGCAATATAAACAAATGGGTATCCACAGATTCGTCATGAAATAAGGATGCTGAAAATAACATAATTTCATAGGAAAAATATAGAATAAAGAAAAAATAGGGCAAAATACAAACCATAAATGACAGATAGCAAACTAGAAATCCTTGATTTGCAAATTTTCTGCATGTTCCTTAGAAACGAAACAAAAGTTGAGTTGTTATTGGGTAGTGAATGAAGCAAACCCTCGTCCAGATCGCTCCTGAAAATATTTGGTAAAATTAATAGAAAAATTGGAAATTTACATACAACTCCAACTCACCAGAAAATAAATATAATTATCCTAATTAGTAAGGACCATCTGATTGGTCGAATTCGAAAATTGCATTCAAGGTCTATTTGGTTTAATCACATCCAGTAAACGGTGCAAGAAATTCTAGAAAAATCAGCCATCATAACTGCACCACAAGTGTTAAAAGCAGGACTGCCAATTTAAGTGCAGTTAAAACGACTCTGTAACCAGAGAGTGTAGAGCTTACCCAGAACTAAATTTTTAAACACCAAGTTTATTTAATTTTGTTAACATCCAACAGGACAAAGTCCTTAATTTGTTATAGATTTAATTAGTTTTAAGTATCGCAGGGATTTAGATTAAGAAACGTTATTTCTTTTTGGTCAATTGATATTTGTAATAAACGTTATATTTTTACTCATACCAACTCTCATTTCCTATATATGACAAAAAAGTTTCATAGTTTTGTTTACTAAAGGATCTCGAATAAATACTGTCGTCTACAAATTCATCTTTACTTTGGCCTGTCATACTAAATGTAAATATTTGAGCTGAATGATCAGATAGTGCGTTTTACACAGCATTACACTGGTTATATTTATTTACAGAATTAGTACACATGTAATCAATAGAAGAAGATGAATTGTTAAATATTCTTGTGGGCTCAGTTTCTAGATTTGATAATCATGATTTTTATCAACACTGACTTTAACCAACTCATATTTATAAAGTTGCGATACTCCTATACAAGAATAAGAGTATGATGCCACTACCTTCCAATCTTCAGAATTATCCTACTAGAAATCTGCATTTTATATTGTCAAATTTTAAATATAAGAAAAATCATCAGTCTTTTATAATCGGGATTACAGATTTTTAACCACTCGCCTTAATAGATCTAAATTCAAATTAAAATTGAAACATTATTGTTGTACACTTTCCTTATCCTAGTTTATAGGAGTATAAAATGTAAATTTTTCCTAATATTTAAATAACATCGTATTCTACCTATTACATAGAAACATTCTTCTGGAAAATTATTTTATTTACTTATTTATTTTGACAGATATCCAATTTCAAAAATTACGCTTCAAAAAATACTTTGAAACTCGTTTGGTTTGGTTTAAATAAATTCTAATAAGTATACGTTTTATCAAAATACATTGCATAAATAAATTCCAAATCGCCACAAACTGCATATTATACATCTACATAAAATCCTATTACATATTTATGATATTTCATTAATTAAAAAAATATTTACAATGTCAAATATTCATACTTTGTCCAAATACTGTATGTTGGTATTATTTTACACCATTGCGTATTGTAATATCACTGTCGTTAATTAAATAATTGAATTAAAAACTCCGTGTTTAATTATGCATCCAGTATTTACAATGTTTTTACTGTTGATTGATTATCGAATTTTTTATTAACTACGAATCACTGTAATTGCTAAACCGCTGAAAATGGCATGTAAAATAGGAACGTTTATTTTGTTTTATTTTTCCATCACAATAAATTCGTTACATCAACGGCTAACAGAAAAACTGGATTCGAATGCGACCGGCCGTGAAATCTGTCATGCTGCTAAATACAATATTTATGAGAAATCAGAAGTTCTGAATTTGCAGGTACGAAATGATGACATTAATAATGAATCTGCAATCCTCTTAGTTTTCTGTAACATTATGAACTTTTGAAAAGAAGTTACTTTGCATATAAGATTTGGATTAAAATTTCGAAGGCACAAATATTAGATAAGCTTCCACTTAACTTTTAACAATCCAAACTACTAGTTGTTGTCATGCCGATTAATTATATAAAACAGAAACTGACCGGTTGAAATACCAGTGAATTTTTGAAAGTATTTCTTCGTACATAGAAATGAAATATGAAAAAGGTATTATTATTTTGGATCGATCGATTTTCTGCTTTGTTCTTGAAAAATCAAACTCAACATGTGTTGATTATGAAAGTTTAAAAAGGAGATAGCACGGAAATCACATTTTAACCTTACTCAATCCATAAAATATTATTTTAAAATTACCTGTCTGCAAAATCGGTCTATCTGGATGTCTTTCATGTTGACTTCAGAATCCTTGTATATAGAAGAAGCGGAAATGGAATCGAAAAATTTACTAACATATTATGCCAATCAATAATTCAGTTGTGAAAAAAACACATATGTAACATAAATAACGGTCAATTTCACAAAAGAAAATAATGGAACAACACATACCCCTTCTAAATTATTTTGTTCGAACACATTCTGCGGCGCACAGATATTCGAACCCTGTTTTGCGCTGTAAATTTCTCTATTGTCCTCATAATTGTTGTGGTCTACTTAAGATGATGTGGTGGTGGGACTAACAGGGAGACAACAGGAGTTATTACTATTATATGGGTAAACCTTTAGGGACGATTCAAGGGTTCTAAAATTAATCTCGGTGACTGTGCAATTATAATAACGCGTACAATGAGCAGTAAACCGTTCTAAGCAAGGCGATAACGTAAGGTAGAATGGGATAGGGAACGAATATATTTGGTGTTTCAAAAATTAGTTTAAATTTTTAGTATTGTAATGGTTCGAGTCAAGTAGAATTATTGACGCTTCTATTATCATTGTCTTTAAGAATGTCATCAGTTACATTTAAGAGTGCTGTTACAACGAAATCCAAATTGATTAACTGGTAAAATATCACATTATGAAACTTCACATTAGTATGTATAATATATCATAGGTATTTCGAGTCACTTCCATCACTTTGCCACTGTCTTGTGTTGTACGATACATATTTCTTACGTTGACTCGCATTATCACTCCCAGCAGATTCGGCCTTCTTGATTTAGTGCTGCGCTGGTCATGGACTCTACTGGGCCACCGTGGACATATACTATGTACTTGTGCGAGTCCCAGGGGATAACCAGGGCCGTATCAAAGCCTTGAATACAACGAGAAGATTAACTTGAATAGAAATCTGTTGATGTTTACAAACAGAATGACAAGCGATAAAGCTCCATTGAAATATGCTAGATAAACGCTAGATTACTAATGTATTTACATATAATAATTGACGAAGTAAAATCAGTGTATCAACAATTATTGTATTTTTTGCTCAAAAATCAATATCAAAATATAAATATGACAGTCCCTTTCTTATTAGATTTTTTACCATTGAAAATAAAATAAATGATAAAATAATATTTGTAGAAAATAGTAACAAACTATATCCGACGCTTTATTACCATTAACAATTTGAATAAATTGGTTTTTAGCAGACAGTGTATTTCCTGAAGAATTTAAAATCCTCAAAGTAATTTCACTATGCAAAGAAGGAAACACATCATCTATTAATAATTACTTCCCCCATTTCTCTTATATCGTGCGATTCAGAAGTATTAGAAAAAGGTATAGAATACTTCAATTTAGTATTTAAAGTAAGATATTTTGCAATGAACAACATGAGTTTCGGCTGGTTTCCTCAATGATCTATGAAATTCTAATAAACAGAACTTACACTGAAATTTGTATGGACCTGAGTAAAGCATTCAATCTTTACTCTTGAACAAAATGTATAACTTGGTCTCCTCTTGGATGAGTCCCATACCTTTGTAACAGACATTCAGATCCCGCCCATATGTTCCTAGTTTCTTGATTAAAGACTGCGCTGCGGTTTTTCTTCGGCTCTTGCTTGTTCAATCTGGAAAAAAGCCAGGATATGTTCCATACTCAAGTCCGGTGATCCTTCTTGCCTAAATAATCATGGACCAATAGCCATACTATGTAACTTTGGCAAACTATTAGAAATAATTTTGTATGATTATATTTATTGCTCAGTAAAAGATTTGATATCACCTTTTCAACATGGATTCACGAAAAATCAAGTTACCAACCTTGCCTGTATTACATAATATATATATGAGACACTGGATGCGCAAAGTCAAGTTGTGGTTATCTATATGGATTGGATATACAGAAAGCTTTTGATCAAATAGATCGTTTTTTATTACTGTCAAAACTTCGAATCAACGATTTTTCTAACAATTTAATTTTATTATTTGAGTTTTATCTACTTGGTAGGCGTCAGCTTGTGGAGTATGGGGGATATACATCCCTATTCATATATAGCGAATTCTGGAGTTCCACAGGGATCAAATTTGGGACCACTTTTATTTTTAATTTTCATTAATGACTGAACAACTCTCATTTAACCGATAGCTTAAACAAAATAATTAATATCATTTACAATTCTTAATTTTGATTATGTAAGTTAATTCTCTTTCTTTAGTGGACTTCTAATTGTATTGTTTATATACAGTTGTATTATTAATTATTATTGTATTATTAACTTAGTTATTTGTTTTTTTTTGTTTTCTTTCGTTCTCTTTTGTTTCTTTCGTTTGTTTGTTTGTTGTTTCCAGTTTCACTTATTTATTTATATTAATATATTATATATTATTTATTTGTACCTGTCAAACAGGTTTTATAAGTTTTCCTTAAATTTGGTGTTTTAGCTGTTGGAAAATAAACGGATTATTAACATGGTCTAAACAAGGATAACGATATTATTATTTTACTTTTAGTATTCTTGAGTATATTGGTTTTATATAATAAAATTCAAGTTTTATTTTTACAACAAAAAATTAAATTTATTGGACGTTTCGAGGGCGATCGTCTTCGTCTTCAGCTTGGTACATTATTTTAAACACTTAACTACAATATTTATTACATAATTAATACAAATTTATCGTATTATTTAATTTTAACTCACATTACTAAAAACTTCTTAACTATATTATCTCTAATATTATAAATTTATTTTGTTCTGATGAACTATTGCCTTAACACTTCCATTTAACGTATTTATGAAACATTTTTACTTTTAATATTTGATTTTTATTAAAATACTTGATATCTGATTTGTGACAACGATTTTACTAAGTCTGCTTCTACGATTTTGTTTTTTTTTAATATAAAACACTAGATAGGTTAAAATGTATGTATATAATTTGAAAAAGTTTTCTATTTTTGTTTAATAATTTAACTTTTAGTTGATAGGTGGCGCTATTTATTTTTATTTGATTTTTAAATTAATAAGTAAAATCGTTGTCACAAATCAGATATCAAGTATTTTAATAAAAATCAAATATTAAAAGTAAAAATGTTTTAATGAATACGTTAAATGGAAGTGTTAAGGCAATAGTTCATCAAAACAAAATAAATTTATAATGTTAGAGATAATATAGTTAAGAAGTTTTTAGTAAGGTGAGTTAAAATTAAATAATATGATAAATTTGTATAATTTATGTAATAAATATTGTAGTTAAGTGTTTAAAATAATGTACCAAGCTGAAGACGAAGGCGATCGCCCACGAAACGTCCAATAAATTTAATTTTTTGTTGTAAAAATAAAACTTGAATTTTATTATATAAAACCAATATACTCAAGAATACTAAAAGTAAAATAAAGAGAATGGTTACGAATAAATATTGAAGAAAGATATTATTTTTATCATCATTATTGTTATATCAAAACATAATTGATTATAGGCAATGATGCATCGAGCAATCGGTTTATTGGTTCGAAATTCCACCGCGAGAGGCATTCATCATTACTCGCTTGATTTTGTCATCGACATTGAAAACGCTAGTTGATTTCGTAAATCTCTTAATTTAGGCTAGTGTTCATCCGAAAGATATATTAGGAATCTGTCTTTGATTTTAAGTAGCCTTGTTTTGGTTGCAGTGTAGAATGTATTGATTAGTGCATCGAAAAAAATCTTCACTAGGAACAGGATTCATTTAATCTACCATACTTGGTCATTTTCTTTTTTACGAGATAACACGTTAATTTTTTATTTTTGGCTGACTTGTAATAAACCTTTCACATAAAGTGGCAAATATCCAACTTGATGATATTTTGGAAAATTATGGCTTGTAGTTCAAATTCAATAATTACAGTTATTATTTTTGTTTAGCTCGTGAAGACATTATTTGATTTCGAGTTCGATAAGAATGACATTCAAACGTCTTGCTGTAGGGCGCATGACAAGAGTGAAGTTTGAAGGGGCGAAATTCATTATTCTTATCCACTAGGAACGAAGTCCATGTACACCATAAACTAAATAGCTGAGTACGTCAAAATGCAAATCAAAGTCTAGGTGAACAAGTGTTATTTCAGGCTACGCAAGAAGGTAACATAGGGGACTGTCTTTGTAGTTTGCGATTGGTTGAGTTTTTCGTTATTCTTATATATTTTATGAATATACTCTGTTTCATAATTATTATTGTCGGAATCGATATTTTATTTTAAAGCAACACTATACAGGGTGTTCCAAAATTATGCGGCCATACTCTTAGAGTGTGTAGAGGGGCTCAAAACAAAACGAAAATTTTGTATAAACATTTAGTCAATACTGCATATTAAAGGAGTTATAACCTTCCAAAGATGAAGCTTGGCTGCATAATTTTGGAACACACCGTATAACATCTTGTAAATTAAAGTTTGGTTAAATTACCTAAATTAGTAAAAAATGACATTTGGATACATTGGATCTGACGCTTTGAGTCTGAGCTACATCCCTCTGAGCTACATCCCTGCACCTAGTAGTTTCAAAATCACATATTCTTAAGGAAGGGGACGCTTTGAGTCTGGGCTACATCTCTGCCCCCAGTAGTTTCAAAATCACTTATTCTTAAGGTAGGGGAATAAAAATATAGCATGTTAAGGAGTTATTATAAATACGATAAATACGAGATATAATACAGTCACTTGGTTTCAAAAAGTACCCAAATATAGCGGTTTGGAATTTATTTTTGGGAATCTTAATCTTTAGGGTATCAAATTCAAATATTAAAAAGGAATAGATATACTTTCACCCCTAAGAGGGTAAAAACGACATTACACTGAATTTCAAAATTTAATACTGACTTGAAAAAATTCATGTACAGGGTGATCCACTTAACTTCCCTCCCCACATTCCTCTGTTATTTCTGTAGTTACAAAAAAAATATTCCAACAAAAGTTATAGGGCTTTTTCTAAAGTTTTTAAATATGACATAAAAAAACAATTGAAAAATAAATGCCAAAGTTTTATATATAAATTGCATTTTTTTAATGATTACAACAATATACAGGGTGGTCCGAAGTTTACCTGACAAACTTCGGCAGGTGATAGAGGGACTTAAAATAAGTGGAAAAGTTCCTATCAACTTATGTCCTTAGGTGATTGCTAACAAAGATACAGGGTGTTAAAGATTTGTGAAAAACAAACCATTTCTTTAATAACTCTAAAATTATGAAAGCTATTGACTTGAAATTTTAGGGGCGGCGATGTTTTTTAAGCCTCTATTTTTTTACGGAATCTTGCCATTGTACTGCTTCCAGTGGCGCCGTTACGGGGTGAGGGAGTTAAATTTTTCGCCGAAACTATGTAACACCACTGCTTTGTACAGGTGATTTTGAGATTTTCCGAATCTCTGCTCAATTTGGAAGAAAAAAGGTATCTTTTTAATTTATTCGTACAACGCTTACTTTTCGAGTAAAATAGCAAAAAGAATTTCCATGACTAAACTTTATTGCAAATTTATCATTTATTTTACATTGCTGAACAATCTTATTGGCATCTTGATACCCAACATTCACACTATAAAAACTGACAGGGTGACAGGTCAAACATTGACTGACAATAATGTTTCATTGTTTACCATAGGCAACTAGGATTATTAATTTTATTATTATTGTAGTAAAGGTTTTAGTGTTTTAGTAGAGATATAAAGCAAAAACAGCCGTTTTACTCGAAAAGTAAGCGTTGTACGAATATATTAAAAAGATATCTTCTTTCCTCCAAATTGAGCTGAGATTCGGAAAATCTTAAAAACAACCGTACAAAGTAGTGGCGTTACATAGTTTTGGCGAAAAATTTAACTCCCCACCCTGTGACGGCGCCACTGGAAACAGTACAAAGGCAAAATTCCGTAAAACAATTGAGGCTTAAAAAACATCGCATTTTTTCACAAAACTTTAACACCCTGTTAGCAATCACCTAAGGACATAAGTTGATAGGAACTTTTCCACTTATTTTAAGTCCCTCTATCACCTGCCGAAGTTTGTCAAGTAAACTTCGGACCACCCTGTAGAATATATGTATAATACTTTCTTCTAATAATCTTCAAAATATTTGCTTTTAAACATAAATTACACACTAAAGCATATCCGATTGAGTCTCTAATTTTAAAAACGTTTATTTATATAATTTAAAAGCAAATATTTCGAAATCTATTAAAAGTAAGTATTAAACATATATATTCTATAGAGTATTCTATATTGTTGAAATCACACTGAAATTCTACGTTGAAAAAGGTAATAAAATACAGGGTGTTCCATTTAAAAAAATACAGTTTATATATAACTTCAGCATTTATTTTTCATTTGTTTTTTTATGTCATATTTAAAAACTTTAGAAAAACCCTACACCTTTTATAATAATTTTTTTGTAAGTACCTACAGAAATAACAGAGAAACGTGGAGAGGGAAAGTCAAGTGGATTACCCTATAATAGGTATGTATTTGAGGCCGCCGCGCGCCGATTACGAATCTAAAGTCGGATTTTTAAAATTCTCTATTGCATCCCTAATATGACCAGTATAAGTAATAGGGACACAATGGAAAAATTAGCTATTTTTTATTTGTTTTGAGCAACATCCCTAAGAGGGGGAAACCACCTCTAATCCCAAAAAATCAATAATCAACGACGAACTGAGAATAAATAAATTAAACTTATAAGTATTATTTGTGTTGTTGGGGTCGCTGATCACAAATGTGAAGTTGGAAATTAAAAATTTTATATTGCACTCTTAATAAGGCCGATATGAATGGAGTAAAATGGTTTCATTCATTTCTGTTTATTTTGACAAATTCGGACTTTGTTAGCAAATTGTTACATTTTGAGATATAAACCTCATCCCCTAATAAGAGAAATAATTGCTCTTACCCCTAAGAGGATGAAAACCACCCCTAAAGTCAAAATATCAATAATTAACGCGCTGCTTATTTCGGTCATAATTATCTCCTTAGCAATTAACGCTAAGTATCATCCAAAAAAAGCATTTTGAAGGTCTTTTAATCCTCTTGAAGGACAGGTAGGTCAAAGCAGTACAGAGGTTGTTCGTTTTTCTATATTTATTTTAAATGCGTCAATTTAAAAAAAAACGGTAAAAGTTAACTTCAAACATTTCTATTTCCTAAGATATTATTATCTTTAACAAAAAAATAGTTACTTTATTGCCATAATTTTTTGTCTTTAGTAACATTCAGCCAAGATTCTTCTTATTTAACCTTAAAGCCACAAAAATTCATTATTTAAAAAATTTTCAAAATACATTAAGTGTAAAATCTTTTAGATAATGCATCTGTCATGGTAAAAAATTTGAGAGTATTCATAATACCTATAGTTAGGCCTAACAAAAAACACAATTTGGGATTTTTTTTCAATTTGAAATTTAATGGAGCTAAGAAACGGACCTTTTTTGTGAAAAAAATCAAAATTTTTGCTTTTACTTTCCTTTCATCATTTTTGAGTAAGCAAACATCAAAATTTACCAAAGACAGCTTTAAGTTACTGTAATAAGCTTTAATTTGGTTCAAGGTACATGTCAAAAGGTTTTTTAAACAAGAGTTATGACTGTTTGAAGCGCTTGCCCTTTTAAGGACTACGTTCAAATGCACCTAATTGTATCTCGGCAACGATGCACCTAAACAAATTTTTATATCATGGATTATTTTTGTTATTTCATAACTTTTTTGTTATGACAAGCTCCGAAAATATGATGGGAAATTTGCCTAAAACCGTTTAAAAATCAGTCTTTTCTACTTAAAAATCATCGTTCACAACCACTTGTAACTCGAAGGGTATTAAAGAAAAATTACATTATAGAAGGGAATTTTTTGGGGTATAATTATCCGATATATCTTGTCTGTCTTCGAAACCCTGAGAGAAGTACTGGTTCTATTTATTACTAAGAATACATGATACGATATAAAACACAGCATTAAATAAAAAGATATTAAAAACATAAAAGATTCATATATTTACCAATTTCCACTATTCCTCTTTTAGAAAACAGCATATATACAACATCCAATACAATATGCGACTGAAAACAAAAAAGAATTAAATCGTCTTGAAGTTTTAGTTCTGTGAACTGTCCCACTTTTGATATCGATCTAATAGAGCCCCTGAGGATCTCAATTTGGTGGAAAAAAATATAATTCCGTTAAAACTGCAAGCTCTGTATATTAATATTATGCAATAGTTCTTTAAATGAACTATACAATATGACGGTACTAGTAATAAGACATGTTTTAACGTAAGTAGTTGAATTTATAAATATCGGGAACTTCTGACAACCAAAGATTTTATCTCGCTACCTACACCTCCATAAATTTAAGCTTACATCTTTCTAAAACCAAACGCATGCTACGGTCGAAAGGGCTTAATCCTCTTCTGGCAATCCCCAAGGATGTAGGCAAAAGGCTTTTCCAGGCTACTGTTCTGGATATAAGCTGCGACGCACTATCCTGCTTATCCAGCCTAATATTTTAACCTTTATTAGGATATGCATGCATTCACATTTTTTCTACATAAACTCCGCAGAATGTTACTCCTGAGATAATATTTTTTCGGTGAGTGTATCGTCGGAAATGGTCTATCTATTCAGTTTTATTTTATTGTATATTATGTGTCTTTTGTTATTTCTGCTGAGTAGCAGAAATAAATTTTTTTGCACAACGCCTCGGGTATTTCAAACAGTGGGTAATGTAATGGGGTTATAAAATAGAAATAAAGGCGTGCTCTTTGGAAAATGTTTATGAATAAGAGTTTTATTAGAGGCATAAATTTAAGATTTTTACGTGCCTAAATTTTGCTTTCAAATGTAAGGCTGTTATGCCTCTCAGCCGCTGAAGTGCTTCTAATAAACTGATTGGCATTCCCACGCTTTATTTTATTTTGCAAGGAAAATAATAAAATTAGGATTGATACTGGTTTCTCTCAAAAATGACCTTGAAAATTTCGTTGATTTAGTCAGCATTTTTGTATTGTCAGTGACTTTGACATTTGACGGTTGTTATTTTTCAGGAAACTCACAATGGGTACTGTCAAAATTCTACTTTACTTTAGTGTCTTCAGATACAAAATAGCAATAATAACAATGTAACGGAATTTAAATAAAATTTCCTTACAACTTTCACTCGTTCAAAGTATGATATTATATCCATTATATGCCCATACTGGGTGCAAAAGACAGATCCCCACATTTATATTATTTTCCTTATCGATAGCATTTATAAATCTAAACTCACCAAATTTTTTCCAAATTTTGTCAACTTCCTTAAATAGAGAAAAAAAACAAGTTAGATTTTCATTGTATTTCTGTTTAACATTTCACAAGTGACATTTATTTATCAATCAGCTTTTCAGCATGGCTTGCCATGATTAATGGGAAACAGAAACGTCCAGATCTCTTCCGTTAAATAAACAAATGAACCTGATAACACACAAACTCGTGAACAATCGCGTTGTATAACAATTGCAATTACTCTGGCCTGGAGAAATTACGTAGGCGCTGGTTACCCGCAATTGAGGCTCCGGTTGCCTGTAAACATTGCAAGTACACCGGGTGCAGCGATAATTGTTGGACACTGCATACAGAATTGCCCTTAATGGACCAATAAGTTGTTTTAAAGTCAATTTGGGTGTCCCAAATGTGACTAAATAGAGCTTTTAATTCTCATTAGCTCGAGCAACCGGATACAGTTTTGGAATGTGGACCGATTCGGAGATTCCTTTCAGGAATTCTCTTGCGAATTCATTTAATTCCTTCTCTTGGATCCTATGGTGTAATATTGCTTAAAATATATCGCGTATATTTAGGCCAATGTATTTATCAACTTGAAATCACTCGGTGGAAATTTAATTTATAATGGAATAATTAATTTAAAAGCTTTCACGTGTATACTGTTAGGTGATTCGAGTTTTGATTGGTCGTGGAAAATTCACGTCGACTATTTTCCCGTGTTTATACAATTATATTGGAGAGTAAGTGGTTTTTGGATTAGATTTTGATTTATAATTTTATACTTGAAATGCGAAATTAATGATTTTATTGTGTTTACTTTTACGGTTTCTAATGAATTACATTTTTGACAGTCGCTAAGTGGAGAAAGTCAATTAAATCAACTCCGATAGGTACCATTTCATTTTCGAGGTAGAAATACGTGTGATATTTTGATTGGAATGCCCAATTCTGATAAATCAACCAAGAAACCAAGATTGTGAAATTAGATACGCTAAAAAATTAAACAACTCAAAAACGGTAAATGAGACAAATTTACGCTCTCTTGTAAAAGCATTCCCCTCGTAAAGATGTATCTCTTCCTCTTCTGACTCCTACTACCTTTTTTGTTTCAACAGTTCTTTATATAATATCTATTTCATTTGCAGTTTCGTTCTCTTTGACTTTCAGCTCTGTTCCATCTTCATATCCCTCTTGTTTCCCACTGGCTTACTATTAGGGTATGCCTTATTTTAGCTATTTTGATCTCCTCATTTTTCGAGCACGAATTACCAGAATTGAATTGAAGTAAAATAGAAGGAATGTAATATCATATGAACTCAACATGACATTGGAGAGGAAACTGTCCACGTGAGCTAAGCAAGTAAAAGTCTTGAAGCGCTCAATTTGTTGACCAGAAGAAAAAATTTGGTCGTTTTTTGATATATCAATTTGGCCATAAATTAAATAAAAAAGTAACTTGCATCTCTCGGCATAGTTATACGATGGTGCGACTATACCTATTTATTATACATTTCTTTATCAAAATATACAATAACACAAATTGGTTTGCGATGAGTTACAATCAAATACTACGTTGGTAATTTTTGGCGCATCTTATAATCATATATTATCCCGTAATAATCCAGCATTAAAAAGCTCTGGCCTGATATGACTCGCATAACTTGAATAACCTATTTCCAAGTCCAGTGAGACGCACTTAACTATTTGTGGCTGTCCCGTTGAACCCATATTGTTTGTGACGATATTCCCCGCTTCAATTGCCATCTGTATTGAATGCATACCAATCACTAAACGGGTACCTCAATTACTTGATTTTGATGTTGTGAAGCCAGATAACACTAATGAGGATTTCTAATTAATATACGAATTAATGGAAATGTTGATAATGTTCAATTGTGTTTAATAAGGGTTAGAAACAGATATATGTGCTTTAACTGATGCACATGCTGCTTTTTTGAACATTTATTTCAATTCTTGTACGGGCTAGTTAATACATTTCAACAACAAAAGCGCATCACTGAAAGCAAAATACTAAAATTATTAATAATTCTACAGATATGGCCAATAACTTTAACACATATTACTCAGAAAAAGGATATGATGTCGAAAAGAATCGATAAACCCAAACAGATCCTAGTATAAAATATTTTAATAAAAATACAATGTTTATGATATCCGTTACAGAAATAGAAGCGAGGGATATATTCTCCGATTACTTTTTTAATAAACCTAATTTCTCGGTCTGGTATATGCCTAGAATATTTTAAAATAGCCTTAATAAAATCACTCTAAGAAAGACGACTTTTATCAGATGAAAAAATACGGACCAAATTCTGTAACATCAATAAATACGTCAAAAATCCTCGGAAAGGCACTTAAATTCTGAATGGAATTTTATTAAAGAAATATTCGTTAATATCTAGTCAGTACGGATTTTGAGTAAAAACTCATTTGGATAAAAAAATATATGCATAATTCAATGGACCTCTCCGAACCTTGTCTTGTGTTTTTGTTGAGTCAAATTTTGGGTAAATCTGTCATCTGTGATCTATTAAAGAGTTTAAAATATGAAATAAGTGATAAATTTCATAATTGCCTCGAAATATTCAAGGAAAGGAATAATGCTGAGTTTAAACACTTATCTAATTTAACAGTGAATTTACTGTCATGTATTTTAAACTACTAAAAGAAAGTGCCCGATTATTAAATAAATAAAATTAAAAATAAACTCAGGATAAAATAAAATATTCCTCACATAACGAGAAATTTACGTATGGTATACTGAATAAATAAATGCAAGTTAAAAAAGGATATCATATTGGAGAACAATCTTCCTAAATCAGCTGTAGAACACCTGTTGTTGCAAAAGAGGTCAACGAGCCACATATAAACAAAGGGTCAGCTACGCTAAAATAAAACAATCGTAAACAAATTAGAGGCGTAAACAAACTAAATGTGTTGTACAATATTTCTTTAAAATAATCAATAACAGAACAGCTGTTATTTACAGGCATTGAACAACACAACAGTTAAACTAAGATGCACTTTATTTCTGTAAAATTCTATAAAAATGTAAATAAATAGTATAAGACTTACTTGTAAAACCAGCAGTCTAGTCAAATGACGAAACACAATGTAAATTAGATCCTAAAAAGTGTTTGTGTAGTGATATTCGAAAGGTTCAGTGATGTTTCGTCGAAGTCAACGGCAGGTCAAAATTTCATCTCACGTAATATCAACAAATGGGTATCCACAGATTCGTCATGAAATAAGGATGCTGAAAATAACATAATTTCATAGGAAAAATATAGAATAAAAGAAAAATAGGCAAAAATACAAACCATAAATGACAGACAACAATCTAGAAATCCTTGATTTGCAAATTTTCTGCATATTCCTTAGAAACGAAACAAAAGTGGAGTTGCTATTGGGTAGTGAATGAAGCAAACCCTTGTCGAGATCGCTTCTGAAAAATATTGATAAAATTATTATTTAAATTGGAAATTTATATACCCAGGACTTTCCAAGGGTGAGTCAAGGGAAAATACGAAAAAGTAACGAAAAAGCAACTCCAACTTACCAGGAATTAAGGTAAAAATCATCCTAATTAGTAAGCACCCACCTGATTGGTCGAAATCCAAAATTGCATCCAAGGCCTATTTGGGTTAATCAAATCCCGTAAACGGTGCAAGAAATTCTAGAATAATCAGCCATAATAACTGCACCACAAGTGTCAAAAGCAGGACTGCCAATTTACGCGCAGTTAAAACGTCTCTGTAACCAGAGAGTGGAGAACTTACTCTGAACTAAATTTTTAAAACCATAAGATTATTTAATTTTGTTAAAATTCAACAGGACACAGTCCTTAATTTGTCATAGTTTAAATTAGTTAATTATCGCAGGGATTTAGATATAAGGAACGTTATTTCTTTTTGATCAATTGATATGTGCAATAAAACTAACATTTTGAGTGCCATCTATGTTTAATTGTAATAACCAAAGCATTTAAATTCATCTCAGCTAGATATCAAACATTTCAGCAGTCTGAGTGACATCTAGCTGTCAAATAGTTAAGTGACATTCATTTTCATAAAGATCTCTAATTTTCTAAGTCCATAGATATCTAATAAAATAAACCAGCACGAATTTCAAATAACCCTTATTTAAAAATAGCATAACAGCAGATTTATAGGTAAGATATTTCTTCGATGGCAGAAGGGAACCCCCAAAGGCCCCGAAAAGTAAAAGAGTAATTGTAGCAAACCTACAGTAAGTTTCACGTTAAATTATCATAAAATCATACGCACTGTCGCTTATTAATAAAACATTGAAATAATTCAGCGCAGTGGCGGACTGATCGTATACCATAAGGTCGATAATTCAAAAACTAAACTGGTGCACAATTGAAGTGGATATTAGAAAAATATGGACCAAATTTGAATGTCTATATTTTTGGAACGGGTTGGTTAATCTTGATACGATTTTTTGTGACCATTAGCAAAATTCATTGACTGTCAACTGTCTCAAATAGATTTTTAAATTGTGGTTGTTTCTTTTATCCACAGGGTGATTAACCAGACCCTTACATTTTCGTTAAATTTCATCGTTCTCCCAATTTCCTAAAAAAATTTTGGGATTTTTTTTAACACATTAATTATGATTTACAGGCAATTCTGAAAGACCAATTTGAAGTTATTTTTGATAGCTCTGTTATTTTCAGAGATACCATTTGTTATAGGAAAAATTGCGATTTTTTTACATTTTAGTTTACAGTATTTTAATACGATAGTCAATTACAATTGTTTCTTCGATATTCAACGCTCCCAGGGTGCCCTCTTCGAATGCAAGGCGAGCAAATTAATTTGGGTATAAGGAAATGAACCAACATAAAAATAAATAATTTAAACTTTTTGGTATTTTTACAAATTGGCGTTTCTTATATTCGACACTACCAAAAATCTGAAAATGAACTTTTATCAATTTTGATAGAAAATTTTGGAATCTTGGACAATACTGCCGAAACGGTTTCAGAATTTTTGCGTCATCCCTATTATTAAAAGAGATACATTTTTTGGTAAATAAAAACGTATAATTTGCAATTGAGAAAACCTTGATTTACAAATTTGTTCGGATCTATGGCAGTCTGAGGTGATATATCGATATGAATAAGACGGGTCACTCTTTTTGGTCCATTGACGTACTGGAAACATTTTCTATGGGGTCAAAAATGTGTTTTATTTCTAAATTTTTGCGGTGACACCACAGGTACTCGTAGGTGATATTCCTTAACTCTTGATATACCCCTAATATTTTCAGCCCCCTCCTACTCATAGGCGTAGTGGGAAAAGTAAAAAAAAACAAATTTTTGAATTTGATTGTGATCAAGACGCCACCAAATGACCCTTTCAAAATTCGCCCATGGGATTTATGGAGGTTTACCCGTGTTTCATTTTTGTAGAAAAACATCTTTGCAGTTTTCATAATTCCAGTTTCCGTGGTCGCGAGTCTATTGTAGACTATGAAATGGGACATGGTGACCGACGGTTTGTTCTACTCCAAACATATT
The DNA here is from genome assembly GCA_963680705.1 of Rhagium mordax. Classification (NCBI taxonomy): domain Eukaryota; kingdom Metazoa; phylum Arthropoda; class Insecta; order Coleoptera; family Cerambycidae; genus Rhagium; species Rhagium mordax. The sequence goes on from OY796656.1 coordinate 13,905,101, forward strand.
TATTAATTGATATTTATAAATACACTGCTTTTAATTTATGATCTCTAATTCATTTTATTAAATTCTTTTTAAAAATCTAGCCGTCACTGGAAACAATTTCTTGTCATTTAATAAAATTCAATTTGACAGTGTTTTGAGTTTTGCGTGAAAATATCAATTAGAAATGTCTCGTCTCACTTTAAAAGAACTTAATAATTGCATTCGATTGTTAAATACGGGAATGACCCAAAAAGAGGTGGCAGATATATACGATGTTTCCCAGAGTGTCATTTCTAGAGCACACAAACGATTTTCTGACTCTGGTATTGTTAACTTTCGGCATGGTGGCGGTCGTGTTAAAAAAATAGGCGTGAGGGAAAACCGATTGTTAATGAGAAATGTTCGTCGAAGTAGGACACAACATGCTCGAAAACTTAATGAGGATTTAAGAGCTGCCACTGGTATCGTCGTCTCGAATATGACGATTAAAAGAACTCTTTATGAGCATAACCTAAGGTATGTACAACAATGATGGTTAGCGTATATTTATTTACTTATAATTCCTTTCTGTAATGGAAAGTAAACATCAACTAATATTTTTAGAGCAAGACGTAGGGCACCATGTCCCAGGCTTCTCCCTCGTCATAGAACTATGCGTCTGCAATGGGCTCAACACCATGCACATTGGAATTATGAAAACTGGAGAAGATGTTTGTTTACAGATGAAACACGTGTAAACCTGTATAAATCTGATGGGCGAATTTTGGTGTGGCGAGGACAGGGCGAACGATATTTTGAGGAAAATATGGCTGCACAAGAGGCATTTGGTGGTGGCGGAGTTACGGTGTGGGGTGGAGTGATTGTTGATCAAAAAACAGATTTGTTCATCAGTCACCAGTCTATAAATGGTGAAATTTATAGGGATAGGTGTATCAGACCGTTAGTCGCACCCCTCGCTAGAAACTTTGGTGATAACTTTATTCTCGTAGATGACAATGCTAGACCCCATAGGGCAAGAATAGTAAATGATGCCATAGAACAACTTCAAATTATGAGAATGGAGTGGCCATCAAAGTCACCGGATTTAAATCCCATTGAGCACGTATGGTCTCGTTTAAAATTAAAGATTCGCTCTAGGAATAATCCAGTGCAGACATTGGAACAACTTGTCGTAGCTATTCGGGAAGAGTGGGAGGCCATACCTCAAAATTTTATAAACAGCCTTATTGAAAGTATGCCTAGGAGATGTCTCGCGGTTATAACTGCCAGAGGAGGACCTACGAGATATTAGTAAATACATAAACTCCTGGACAAAATTAACGCACCACCATAAATTTGCAACAAATTTGATGCTACTTTTTTTTTGAATCTATGGTCCGATTTGAATGATATTTCTAACATTTCAGGTCCATTCCTTGATAATGTCATTGTCCTCATTATTTTTGATAAAAAGTTCATTTTACTTTTATACCGGGTGTAATAAAAATGTTGTGTTTTTTTATCCGAAAATTTGTATCACCCTGTGGCGTATACTAGCAATCCTAACATATCGCAGTTGAAATTAAACTGTAGCCTCATCTTTCCTTAACATTTTCATTTTTGTTTCACTTCATTATCTCTGTTATTAGAGGAGATACACCCTTCTATAACTCAACATGTTTTTATAAACTTTATTTTTGTATACGTTCATTTTTATAAATTAATGTAATCAATGTAATGACTGTAATGTTTATGTTTATCGATAAATGAAAACAAAATTAACGAATCACTTTTTAATTAAACTTACTTTAATCACAATATTAAAATTAAGAATAAAGTCAAAATTACATGAATGAAGCGAATGAAACAGGAAAACAGAAAAAAAAAGAAAACAATAGAAATGATGGTGATGGACAATGTGATGTTAATATCGTGTAGGCCCTCATCCAACAAAGTTAATGCTCTTACTGCCTCCTCCGCCGATACTCGTAACTGACAAATACGATAACAAAAAAACTTGGTATGCAAAACGAACTGGTCTTAATAAGCAATTTGTGAACAGATTTTAATCAGCAAGACTGACTCTATTTGACAATTCCAAACTAAAACAAAATTTTATTGAAATGTCAAAGGAGATCCATAGCCTACTTGCAAAACATTTATAAAAATGAACGTATACGTATACGTATACGTATATTTATAAAAGGGTGTATCTCCTCTAATAACAGAGATAATGAAGTGAAACAGAAATGAAAATGTTAAGACTAGAAACTGATGTACTACAAGTTGCCTAATATTGGCGCAAAATGCATTATATTTGGCCAATTTCTAATCCCGATTTATTTTGTTAAAACTTAAAATTAAAGCTTAATTTTTTAGAAACTGACAAAACACATACTGGCAAAGGCAGTAACCTTAAAATATACGAAAGAAATTTTTATTTCTCCGAGAAATTAATTATTTAAAATGTGCTTTTACATAGACAGTAGAAATTAATTAATATCGTGATAATAACTTTATTACTATGTAATTTCTTTTACCTTACGTTTTTCTTATATGTATTCTGAAGATAATCCTACCTGATTTTTCTTCAAAGTACCTAACATTATTATGTAGGGCTCAGATTAAAATATTACAACTGTTTTGCTTGTCTGCAACATGGCGGACGCTATTAGTTCAGCCAAACTAGTGCAGGTGACGCTGGTGACGTTGCCAGCACCCTGCAGGGTTTATGAATGAATGATAGTTATTTTTAGAGAGAGATACACCGGTAACCGGTTAATTTGATTCTGGTTTGTGACTGGACAAAAGTATTACATGACGACATTATATTATATACTATTATAGCTAAACTTCGCCCCTAATGTATTTTATGTATTGTATTATATTTTATGTAATATTTAATGCATTAATAAAGACTATTATTATTATTATCGAACGGCAACAGTAAATTGGGTTAATAATAGTATTGACCGTATTTTTAGATTGTTAAAAAATGCTAGTATTTGACATTTGACAAGCAAGAATATAAAATATTTTTATAACCTAAATAAATGAGCTTGAAAATAGCTTTATTGTGTAATGTAATTATTTGTATTAACTGGTTAAAAAATGTTTATGCATAAAATTAATGAATAATGAAATGTGTTTGTGAAGTTCAGACATAAGTTACCTAGGTACTTGTTTATTTGGTAAAATTTTACATTAGCGTATCTCCGATATTTAACTTTTTTTTATCTATACTTACGTATTTTTGTCTGGAAATCACGAATCTGAAGTCAATTTTATCCGCTCTCCTATACTTTTCGAGATATAGGGGCCGATGTACCCCAAAAATGGCATCTCGCCATAGGCGTAAATAACATTTTATTCGGCGATTTTTATCGTATTTGTTATCGCTAATGCTTATTTGAAATTCGCAGAACGTTTCTGTGAATTCGCTTTCGTCTTTTTTTTATTTAACAGACATACATTGTAAATTAATTGATAACGAACATCGCCTCTTTTCCCCAACGATTTCTCTTGTCCAGAATGGTTGTCTTTTCCCAGCAAGAACTATAGGGATTTTTTACGTTGTTATGTTGGCAATTTACTTTTGATTTCAAACTTTCAAAGCACGCTTAAAATTGTTTTGAATTGCCAGTCTATTTTTTGCAGATTTTGCTTGAAAATTCCTCCTTAATACTTATATCCTGTTCATGAAGAAAAACATGTTCCTTCTTTGAAGTAACAGGTAACAGGAGTAAGCCCGCCCTAAGTTTGAAACCAAAAGAACTAAGCAAATTGCCAACATAACAACGTAAAAATCTCTAGTTCTTGCTCGGAAAAGCGGCGACAAAGATAGTAATCTTTGGCGGCGATGTGCGTGTTGTCAATTAATTAACAATTTAAGTCTATTAAATACAAATAAAGTGACCAAAGCGAGTTCACAGACACGTTCTGCGGTTTTCAAATAAGCATTAGTGATAACAAAAACGATAAAAATCGCCGAATAATATGTTATTTATCTATTTATGCCAAAGGCGGGATGCCATTTTTGGGGTACATCGGCCCCTATATCTCGAAAAGTATAGGAGAGCGGATAAAATTGACTTCAGATTCGTGTTTCCATACAAAAATACGTAGGTAAAAAAAAGTTAAAAATCGGAGATACGCTAATGTAAAATTTTACCGCTGTCTCTTTACAGACAGTCTTCACTATTCGTTTAGGTTACGCACAGAAAGTTTATAAAACGTTACTTCATTCGAGCATAACCTTAAAACAACAGAATAACAATAAAAATGGAACAAGTATAGAGTGTCTAATAAATGTATCCACTTCGTAAATAATCAATCACAACTCGCAATTTCAATAATAATATTGTAACACACATATAAAAGCAAATAATATTATTTTTCACTGAAAAATTTTATTATCTCGCTATATCATCTCTGCTCTGTGCTATATTTATATTTAAGTAAAGTAAATATAACCAGAAACTTGTCTGATTCCGTGATTCCTACTTCGGAATGCGTTTCTCCCACCAGTTTTGACCAAACGTCGGTTATTAACGAAGATAAACGAAGTCACGATTTGTCCCGTGAGATAGTAAATTGCATATATCAGAAATATTTGGCTTGTAAAATTAATGAATGAAATGCGTTTACTACTTTAGTATCGTAGCCGCACGGAAACATGTAGGTAGCGCCCTCTGACTTGGCAATTGGTACTTCGTTAGAAGCGACGGTGACACAGTTTCTAGTCTTAAGGAAAGATGAGGCTACAGTTTAATTTCAACTGCGATATGTTAGGATTGCTAGTATACGCCACAGGGTGATACAAATTTTCGGAAAAAAACACAACATTTTTATTACACCCGGTATAAAAGTAAAATGAACTTTTTATCAAAAATAATGAGGACAATGACATTATCAAGGAATGGACCTGAAATGTTAGAAATATCATTCAAATCGGACCATAGGTTCAGAAAAAAAGTAGCATCAAATTTGTTGCAAATTTATGGTGGTGCGTTAATTTTGTCCAGGAGTTTATGTTCTAACAAATTTCAATTTATTCATCAAACTGAATAAACTGGAATATGTGAAAAAACTTCAATCATTCATTTACCTCCTAATAAAATGTAGTCATATAGGGTTACCAATAAGTTTTTTTTGCTTTAAAAATTAATATTTGTGTAATTATTGTTGGAATACAACAACACGGCAAAACCAAGTCTTTATTGTAATTTTATGTAAGATATTATGTAATCAATGAAACAATTATTGTTTGTATTTTGTGTTTTACTTTTAACTCGAAACACTGATCTCAAAACACTGTCAAATTGAATTTTATTAAATGACAAGAAATTGTTTCCAGTGACGGCTAGATTTTTAAAAAGAATTTAATAAAATGAATTAGAGATCATAAATTAAAAGCAGTGTATTTATAAATATCAATTAATAAATATGTTTGGAGCAGAACAAACCGTCGGTCACCATGTCCCATTTCATAGTCTACAATAGACTCGCGACCACGGAAACTGGAATTATGAAAACTGCAAAGATGTTTTTCTACAAAAATGAAACACGGATAAACCTCCATAAATCCCATGGGCGAATTTTGAAAGGGTCATTTGGTGGCGTCTTGATCACAATCAAATTCAAAAATTTGTTTTTTTTTACTTTTCCCACTACGCCTATGAGTAGGAGGGGGCTGAAAATATTAGGGGTATATCAAGAGTTAAGGAATATCACCTACGAGTACCTGTGGTGTCACCGCAAAAATTTAGAAATAAAACACATTTTTGACCCCTTAGAAAATGTTTCCAGTACGTCAATGGACCAAAAAGAGTGACCCGTCTTATTCATATCGATATATCACCTCAGACTGCCATAGATCCGAACAAATTTGTAAATCAAGGTTTTCTCAATTGCAAATTATACGTTTTTATTTACCAAAAAATGTATCTCTTTTAATAATAGGGATGACGCAAAAATTCTGAAACCGTTTCGGCAGTATTGTCCAAGATTCCAAAATTTTCTATCAAAATTGATAAAAGCTCATTTTCAGATTTTTGGTAGTGTCGAATATAAGAAACGCCAATTTTTAAATTATTTATTTTTATGTTGGTTCATTTCCTTATACCCAAATTAATTTGCTCGCCTTGCATTCGAAAAGGGCACCCTGGGAGCGTTAAATATCGAAGAAACAATTGTAATTGACTATCGTATTAAAATACTGTAAACTAAAATGTAAAAAAATCGCAATTTTTCCTATAACAAATGGTATCTCTGAAAATAACAGAGCTATCAAAAATAATTTCAAATTGGTCTTTCAGAATTGCCTGTAAATCATAATTAATGTGTTAAAAAAAATCCCAAAATTTTTTTAGGAAATTGGGAGAACGATGAAATTTAACGAAAATGTAAGGGTCTGGTTAATCACCCTGTGGATAAAAGAAACAACCACAATTTAAAAATCTATTTGAGACAGTTGACAGTCAATGAATTTTGCTAATGGTCACAAAAAATCGTATCAAGATTAACCAACCCGTTCCAAAAATATAGACATTCAAATTTGGTCCATATTTTTCTAATATCCACTTCAATTGTGCACCAGTTTATATACAAGAACTAAAAATATTTCTTAAAAAAAAACTATTTTCAACTACTAGAGGAAAATAAAATAAACATCAAAACTAAGTACTAGTGCATGCATATAAATGTTTTAAAATTTAAACTAACCTTAAATTAATAAATTAAAAACTAAAATTAAAAATCCTATAACAGTATCTCAAAAATTCCCCTACTTATACATCCCAACTTACCTTCATAAATCCGTAATTAGCAATCCGAATTTTTTAAATTTTTATCGACAGTGCACTTTTCGATGTAATTTCATTCCTTTTTTTCCGCTCCGGGTGATAACTTAAGGACTCCCTGTATATACGCTTTCCCTGACCTGACCGAAATTAACAATTTAATTTTCTGCGCAGTAAATTCTTTTTCCAAAACATTATTTTAAGTAAATAACAGGTATGCCCTAGAACTTCGTATTATTGTCGAATTTCCTAAGTCTAGACAAAACAGTTAAGGAGCCGGAGAAAGTAATTTAATTCTGTAAACGCACCAGAAAAATCTTTCGTAACTCTCGGTCCTGTTTCGGGTAGAACTTGTAGAAATCAACGAGGGAAGTGTAATTAAATGTTCGGGCTTTCCTTAAGTATCCGTTTTTTTGTCTACTTTGCCTTAAGGGGGCACAATCAAAAACAAATCTGCAAATATTTTTATGAAAAGAGTCGCTCGCAATACTTGAGAAGTCATAATCATTCGGTTTTAATTGAAATGGAAGAGGTTGTAGTACAAGTGGTCTAAGTAGCTTTTTTATTGGCTCTTAGGCTCATTTTTCTTCTTAACTAGAGCGGCTCTCTTCTTGATTTGCAGATACGTATACAGGCCAATTCAATTATTATTAAAGTCAGAAACTTTCTTAATAAAGGTTTTAGACAATTTTCAACATCAGTATACGTAGGATCGTAAAGGTTTTAAAACTTCGGTTTATAATATCGTTATTGAGATGAGATTCCTTTGAAAGTGGCTTCAATTTTAGTTTAAATTTATATTCGAATCGAGCTTCTTTTCGCAATTTTATAGATGGTTTAAGGACACACTCTCACTCAATAGGTTTATTGACTATGTGCTCTTTTTACACATGGGTCTTTGTTTTTTATCGTAATAAGCTGACAGAAAGTGCAGAAACAAATTTAGAATAATATAAACGTTGCTATATTATCAAATAAATATCTACAAAGTTACATGCATTACTTTGTACCCACGTTCTATTAATAAAATACAACACAGTTACAATAAAAACCAGTCACCTTCATTAGATTTCTAATAATTTCACTACTCTTCTCTTTGGAAAGGATGCCGAATGTCGCTTATCATCGGTGCACGTAAAGCCGTTATTGGCTTCACAGTGCTGAAAACTTTATGCCGCTTTAATGTTTTATCAACATATGGCATCGAGGAGGTCAATTCATCTAATTTAATTAATCATAAACCAACTAACATTCAGTCTCGGCTTACTAAATATTTTACTCTAACTAGTGCACGGCATGGTATTCATTTAATTTCGAATTATAATTACCGTACGAAGCACCTGAATGGTATTTAAGAGTTAATTACAATTTCTCGTTTAATATAAATTTGCTCGATCAAATACCAGCTAATAATGTTTTATTGGCAGCGTAGGTAATTAATCCTCCATTTTTGAGCTGGCGAAATTACTGTATTTACTGTTTTGTTTGGTCAAATGAACAGATCCAATAAATCGAGTTAATTATGAAATATTAGCTTGTTTTTAATTTATAAAACAATTATTCTCGAGTGGTAAATTGATTGTAATATTATATTTTTTTCCATTCCGTTTGTTCTATTCTGTTCTGTTACGTTCTGCTGTTACGTTAAATTGCGTCGCGTTGCGTTCCGTTCTGGTCTGTTTGGTAGTGTCTTGTAGTGTAGTGTTTTAAATTTCAAACCACCGAATGTCAATTCAAATTTACTGAAAAATTTTCTTAGGTGATAATTCATACTCAGGAATTCCTAAGAGTTTTGGTCCTATCCTAATCAATGAGTCCCTATTACAGTTTCCGATTTTCTATAAACTTTTCTTATTCACTACAGACGCGACCAACTTCGTTATAGGCGCCGTGCTATGACTTACTGGTCTAGAAAAGCTCATCGCCTTTGCCTCCCTTATGATAAACGCAGCTTTAGAAGTGAAACGTGACGATACTTAAATCAAGTAGTCCGAATTTCAAAACCCGTACAATAAGAATTGTTAACTGGTTAAAAAATGCAATTAATGCTTTCCTAAAAGCGTGATATATAGCAAAAATTGAAGGGGAGGGGAGGGAAAAAAGATAAATAATATTACCATGTACACTATTTTTATAAAATCGAATGACCTCACAAGAAGTCATACGTATAGGGAATTATATATAAATAATTTGAGAAATGTGGGGTGGAAAATGAAGTCTATGTTAATGATGAGATTTCGTCAAGAAAGGCTCTGATATCACTTCTGGGATCATTTCTCTTTAAGTATTTTGGATTATTTATAAAACACTCATAATGTTTTAGTCAAAGTAAAATTTGGAAATATAGTTTTGAGCAAAGTTTGAAGCAAAATTTAAACGTTTGATATTATCCATTTTCCTTTATACCTATAGGCAGCTGACCATTTCAAAAGTATTTATATTGCATCGACAAGAATAAAGATGTTTTTATTAATGTTGCACGAAAATTTTTTGATTAACGTTAACTCTTGGTGAAACAACAGGTTGAACTACCTTAAAACGTTCTGTCAAATTCGAAAAAAAATCTGTGGGATCTATGTGTTTGCAATTTGAAATGAGAGATTGTCCTGGAATTCGTAAACCAGCTCTGCTGAAGAACATTTCAAGACTTCTTTGATGGAAGTACAAAAACCTAGTAAAATAATGGGTAACTCATCACTCTAATGTTTTGTATTACCCCTGGCCATTAATGTTGATTTTAATTGTCTGCGTAAACGCTCAATCATTCCATTGTTTTGAGGATGATAAGTGTTTGTATGTATTTTATGAGAACCCAGAAATTTTGCAAGTTCAGCGAAAATTTTGTATTCAAATTGTGTTCCTTGATCCTCTATTATTTTAAGCGGTACACCAAATCTAGATATGTATTCTTGAAACAAAGTTTTTACGACTATAGATGCTAATACGCTTTTTAAAGGGTAGGCTTCTGGCCATCTTGTATAACGATCAATAATAGTTAATATATATCCATTAGATGAAGGTAAAGGATCAACCAAATCCATATGAATGTTTGAATCTACAATTTAGAATCTGAAATGTATTTATTTTTGATTTTGTATGACGATTTATTTTGGATTTTTGACAGCTAGTACACGTTTTTGTCTAATGATTAATATTAGTATTCATGTGTGGCCAAAAATAGAGAGAAGAAATTAACTTACGAGTTGCTCTAACAGGATGTTGTGAAGTTTATTGAAAATTAAATAACGATATTCGTCTGGAACAAACGGTCTAATCTTCTCAGTATTGATTCCACACCAGACTAAAGAATCTGAAAGAGGTATCTCTATTTTTTTTTTATTTGAGTTTTTTGTTATTTTGTAAATTATTTATTATTTCTAAATCAGATTGCTGTTTTTTAGCAAAACTTTTTATGTGTAAAATGATTTTCCTTTAATATGTCTAATATCTGATGAAAATTATGAAATGTACTCTAAATAAAATAAAATAAAAGTAAATCGAAAGTTCCCTGTCAAAAACAGAATACCTACTTTCTGTTTGGATTAGACTTTATTAAATTGTTCTAAGACTGCACCAACATATGAATTTGATACATCTACTGTTAAATTTAATGAAGCGTTGTCTTGTGGATGTATTAATAGTGTAGCTGACGACAACAAAAATAACTTCAAATGCTTCATCACATTTTTTTGTTCAATCAAAACTACATTGTGTTTTATGATTAATGTCGGTTTAGGAAATTCTGTAATAATTTTGATTCTATTTTCAGAACGTAAAATGCCATCTTTCGAAATTTTGCGACTCAAAAAGTTTAAACATTCAACACCAAATTCGCATTTTAAAGGTTTAATTGTCAAGCCAAATTGATCTAAACGTTCGAAATTAATTTTTAAATGTTGTTCGTGTGCATTTCCGTCTCTACTAGCTATTAAAATGCCGTCGATATAAACGAAAATAAAATCTAAACCAGACACTACTTCATTCATGAATCTTTGAAAGGTTTGTGCTGCATTTCTAAGTCCAAAAGGCATCCTTGTAAATTCAAACAATCTGAATGGAATACTCATTGCCGTTTTATGTATATCGTCTTCCGCAACTGGAATTTGATGGTATGCTCTTATTAAATCTATTTTTGAAAGAATCGTACAGTTTTGAAGGTGTAAATTGAAATTCTGAATATGTGGTAATGGATATCGATCTGGCACTGTAATACTGTTTACTTTTCTATAATCCCCACATGGTCTTCAATTATGGCTATCCTTCTTGGGAACCATGTGAAGTGGTGAAGTTACGTCTGAAGAAGAAGGACGACAAATTCCTAATTGGATCATATAATCCAATTCAATTTTAGCTAATTTTTGTTTAGTATGATCTAATTGTCGTGGACTGTTGTAAGGTAGTGATCCTTTTGTGATGATATGATGTTGTGTTTAACTGGTAGTGCATAATTCTGTTGACTAGTCACTGACGGAAATTGTTTTAAAAGTTGTGTAAACTTATTTTCAACCGAGAAAATTTTTGGAGAAACAGTATTTGATTTAATTATTAATGCTTTTACAACCAGAGAGGTGTGTTCATCTATTAATCTTTTATTTTTAAGATCTACTATTAAATCAAACTTCAATAAGAAATCAGCACCTATGTCGATTAACTTGTACTAAAATAAATGGATACTTAAAATCCCGTCGCAACCCTAATTCCACTTTTAAGAATTTAGTACCAAATGTTTTAATATTGGATCCATTTACTGCAGCAGGAGATAGATTGGTGTTTGTTGTAAAAACTTTGAAAATTGAATTAAGAGCAATGGAAACATCAGCACCTGTATTAAAAACTCCAAATTGTTATTTTTATCTGTAATAAACATAAAACATTTCCGTAGTTTGCCGCTAAAACAATGGAAATTGTTAGTTTTTTTTTATATTGATCATCAGATCTTCTATTAAAATTGCATGGTGATTGAAATACTTACCCCTTATTTAAAGTGATATCAACAATGAGCACCTTTTTCTGAAAATTTGTCATTCAATCCCCCTCTGTAATTTATACAAAAATTTCTTGAACGATATTTACAGTGTGAACATTCAGGAGATCTATCTACTTGTAACAAATGTACATCGTATGTAACACCCGGTATGGTTTCATTTAGTTTAAAGGTAAAGTATCCTAAATAGAATACGTGACGGATCGTGGAATTGCAAAAGGGGCATTTCTTTTAAAACAGACTTGTAAAATTTAGTGTCAGACCCAAATTATAACGTTTACCATCCGTAGTTAAGATACATCAATAAGGTTAATGGAACAATTCGGGATGCCCCATCGGCTTCGGCCCAACAGCTATTTCTTTGGAAAAACCTAAGGGTACAGCCAAATCGGTACCACATGTTTGAAATATGTTGAGAATCACGGAGGATCTATAGTGCAGGCAATTCGGTAATGGGTTTATTAGGGTATTTCATGGAAGACGCGTAATCAATCAACCGGGAGTAGTGAATCAATCGAATACGCGAGTAAAGGTCATAAACCGTCAACAGGAATCATATCTCGGTGTCTATCTCTTATCTACAGAGTATTTTGAATAACATAAGTAAGGTAGTTAATTCAGGAGATATTCCATTATATGTAATGTGTGTAATATTAAGATAGGTAGGAATCTATACAGTATATTCACTTTTGAACCAAAGCAGTTTGTGAGTGAATAGGAGATAGCAGTAAAGCGAGAGCACTACACATGCGTGACTGCATGTCGATCTCAGAATGTTAGCGCTCTCGCTTTATTCTCTCCTATTCACTCACAAAGTGCTTTGGTTGAAAAGTGAATTTACTGTATACACATGAGCTAGGTTTTGTCCCGAAATGGAATTACAGGAATGAATATTGAGAATGGGTTTCCCTCAGCTCGAATTGCGAATGCAGGTGCTATATAGAAATAGTTTAATATGAATTGAATTTGTATCATAATTAGGATAATTAAGTAAGATTATAATATCATGGTAAATTATTAACATAGCCAAGGCATGTGCCATAAGAATAATTTTCCATCGTAACTGGCAGATAGCGCTACAGGTCGGGTCGAACTTAAGTACCGTCGGGGACGGGTCGAAGTGTAATTGGGTAAATCGCCTAACGACTTACCTACCCCCTCAAATGTAACCGCCCTTCGGCAATCGACAACCTGATGTGCTAAACTTTAAGCTTTTCAAAATCACTTTTCGTTTAGTTTTTCGACTAGCAACATCGTCTCTAATTTCGCGAGTAAGAAATAAAGAAATAAAGATAGTGTAGTGATTTTTCTGTGTTTTCTGATTTTGTTTGTCTATGTAATCATTGTAGAGTCAGTCATTCATTTTTTATTTGTTTTATCAATTGAATTAGTGGACCATTTTCCACTAGTCGAGGATTCCAGAACGTTTGTCTATTTTCTGGAAATCCTAGTGATATTAAATGTTGTCCATGCGTTAAGCTAGATATCCACTTTTGCCACTGCCAACTCGCATTTTAAGTTAGATCGAATTTGCATATTGTTTTATTTTAATAGTTCATTGTGTACTGGGACTTATTCCCCGTATATTCCATTTATTGTTTTGTTTTTCACCTTTTTTTTTGTTTTCATTTATAAATAAATAGTATTAAGTGTTTTGAGATTCTTTAGTTTTATTGACAGTATAGTTGGCAATTTCATTAATCAGAAAATATGGAATATTGCTTTGTATATAAAGCCCTTTATATACAAAGCAATATTGAATAATTTAATATTGCCAGGTAGCACCCCCCTCACACGCTAAATTTGCATATTTCCCATTATTTGACCATGTGTATAAATAACGTCCATAATTTAATTTCCCGATTTACATCACCCTCACTTTTTCAGCGCGGACAGATGTTTGCCCTGAAAATTGCAACGTAACCATATTAATGTCCCCGTGTCGGTGTCTTATCAACTGAAACACGTACCAAATTGAAAAATCCAGAGCAACTTTTTCGGATCGTGTAAAGTTTCCATTCAAAAACAGGCAGACTCATTGATTTACCATTAATCTTTTTCAGATTACGCGTGGAGAAAGCGGGCGGCGGATGGTGTCCAAAACAACAAGTGGAGCGGGGAATCCGGGAATTCATCCAAGTAGACCTGGGCGAAGTGCACGTGGTTACGGGAGTTCAAACTCAAGGCAGATACGACCGGGGTCGAGGTCAAGAGTATGCCGAGGAATATACGGTGGAGTACTGGAGACCGGGCTTGGAGGAATGGAAGGAATACAAGCGGTGGGACGGAAAGCAGGTTAGTTTATATATTATACATCCGTTTGTGGGCGACTTATTTTTTACGCGCCATTATATATGGGCTCTGGACAGATTATATATCTCGACCGAGGGGACGATAAATATTTTAGGATACTACACAAAGAGAAGCGCTCAATTTGCGATGAACCTTATTATTAATAAAATATATTTAAAGGCCTCGAAGATTTTAAGCCCGTCAATACACCGAGTACATGTCGAAGTCGCAGGAGGTGAATCTTTGACTCATTATAGAAAATTATTATTATATTTTTTATAATCTAAAATCGCTGGTTTCTTCTGGTACAGAACGTTAAGCTGTTGTTGCGCTACTATTTGCGATCGATTAGATACTCAGTGTATATCGAGTGATTTTTTGAAAACGAGCCACCTTTACTAACTCGAGAGCCGTTCACGATTTTTGTAGGTAGTAAACGACATTTTCTTGAATATCAAGGGGGGCACATTTTAATGGAAATAGGTGTGATCCAAAACCCACACTCTCATCCCCAACCACCCCATGTTTATAATTTCAAAAGACACCTCTAAATTTTTTCATAGATTTCCAATAGGAAAACTTTTTTGAAATGCTATTGTAAAAAGAAAATGTGACTTTGAAGAGGAATTTTTTTTTTTGGATAAATGCAAAACTGAATCAGTTTAACAACATTGGTCATACAATAGGTAATATGATGTTATTGTTTACATTGGCAATTGCCGGAATGTTAAAAACAATTCACTATCCGCCGCTGCTGATTCTACAAGAGACTAATTTTCAATTTTTTTTTTTTTATAAAATCTACTTGGAAATTCCAGAGATGCAGTATCTTAAAATTTACAAAAAAATTGTTTTGCCGAATGTATAGAGTAAATATAATCCTTAAAATATTTATATATTTTCACAATTTTTTCTTCAAAAATTTCCCAAACTATTAATATTTCTTACGACAGGATATGACAATAAAATTGTAAATTTTTTTGCTCTCGAACCTCTCTCGCTTACGTATAGCACTATTTAATATCCTAATCGTAAATGTCTAGACCAGACGACGATAAAAAAATTGTTCACACATTGATCGTCTGAAGTAACAGACTTTTAGCACTTATTGCTTTTCACAATTTTTTTATATGTGCTGTCTAAAACTTCCCAGTAGTATTTTTTGTGCGGTTTACTCATATTTATTTTACTCTCTACTCTCTGGAACTGCTGTGTCGGTAATGCCTTCTTTACCTGTGGTCTTTATAACTTTACCTCTCATGTACATATTTACACACTTTATAGCCACTAATGCTGTAATTTGCCTAGAAGTCCACAAATGTCAACAAACATACTGTTCATTATAAATGTGAATTTAAGGGATACACTCAGTTTGCTTTTTGTAGTCAAATATTTTCCAATTATAATCCTTTTTATTTCTGTACACAATATTTGTTTTATCCCAACTAGTTTCGGCTACAAGCCATCATCAGGGGAATATTAATAGTACGAATATTTTCAACGGAAAAAGGTTAAACGATTGTCAAGTCGAGGTCATAATATGTCATTACTGTTATAACATTAACATTAACCAATTAGATGTAAAAAACGACACATTCTTCCTGGTTGACAAACGAACAGTTTGTCAACTCTGGCTCACCGAGGTGAGAACGTTTACGGGGTAGCTAACAGTGGAGGTACGGTTGTTTGTCCAGAGGGGCGAAAGATGATTGTCTTGTCAACTGGATTGGACAATTTCTCAAACGGGTTAATTAGAAAGAAACCAACGGAAATAATAACTCGTAAATTTTACATAGCATACCAATGCATTTATTTATGAGAAACAATCATGAATAAGGAAGGTAAAACTAGACAGGATAATGCAGCGATTTACTTTGCTGTCGGTTATGTACAATTTTTAAAACAATAATATGCAAGCTGGCAAACAAGGGTAATTTAATTGCGGACTGCGGTGGACTCGAAGTGCGAACCGATCGAGATATACCCACGCGGGGAAATCAAACGGCTGGGGCGAGCAAGTATGTCTCCAACGAGATACCAAACTATCCGAGCGCTGTGAATAAGCCACAGATTCTTTTTGGTTCGGTTTTGGTTATTACTTAACAAACGCGGATTCCTACTGCCTCAAATACAGAGCTATGCTAACAAGAAAGTTATTTCCTTCCTTACCGGAAAATAACGATTTAAATCATACGCTGGGGCCACAAACTACCACGAGCAGGTTAACGAATTTTTTTGCTTGTGTATGATAAATCCACGTTTTGAAATACATTCACTGGGTAAAAGAAGGGCCCAAATACATGGTCACCGAAAATGCCAGCCTAAACGTTCAACTTTCCTGGATGTTGTGTGGGCGTCTTATGAGAAATTCGACAATTGTGACGGATTGCAATTTCATTGAGGAAGAAACATTTAATACTTGTTGGGAGAATACTAATTCATTTCCACTTGAAGGATGAAACCCAGTACTAACTGTAACCTTCTTTTTATAAAATGTTACTAAATTCTGTCTCCTATTTAGTCTACTGCTCCTTATTGTTCAATATACGTGTCCGCATTGAGAATTCAAATACAAATCTTTAATTTTATAGCAGCAAAAAAATTTATTTTATTTAGTGAAAATAGTGAAGTGCAAAAGTTTCTTAGAATCCACGTTTTCTCAAAGAAGGAACGTACGACTTCTACCCCATTGGAGAGCTACACATTGCTCGATTACTGTACATACTTACTGTGATACAACGAGACTTGTATTAAATTTAAGCCTCCGGGAATGTAACTCAGCGCCAATATTTGCTGCACCTCATACCATAGATGGGAACATAGCAACCGTAATATGCGGCAAAGTAATTTATTATTTTTAGTATTATCCTTATTCCTTTACACATAAAACTTATTACTAAGAAAACTTAATTTGTGTCTCACAACAACTCCATTACCGCATCTCTTTGTTCCATCACAGTCAAGTCCTCACACGGATTTCTCAATGGAGCTTTTTAAATCATCATTTTTCCAATTTAGAACTGGAAAGTAAGTCCAACGATAATAACTAGCGTTAAAGTCGCCCAGCTTTTCCGGAAACAGACATTGCCCGTAGGTACATGTTCGTTTATTTTAATCGTCCTTAACCGCAACGTTTATGTGTGGCTTACTCTATTATTGGCTTTCGTTATCGCTGTGCACATTTCTTTATTTGTATTGGAGAGGTCTATTTTTATAAACTGACTCTGAGCACTGAAGCTAAATGTTGATTTTCTCTCGCCGCCAATTCTAGAATTGCTTCATTTTCATTTACTGGAAATTAATTACTGAGACGTCTTAAGAATAGGATTTACCTACAAAAGATATGTACACAAATCCAAAAATTTTTGCATTTTGATGGTTTACTTTTCGGTAGTTGTGATCCTCTTTTGGAATTTTTGGAATAAACGTAAAAACATTTTGTGTTAATGGGGATATAGCGAAAATAATATTTAATTAAATTGAGAATTAATATAATCTCATTTTTGAAAATTTTTTTAGTAGGAGGTATTGTTATATCACAGATATGTATTGGAAGTTATGAGTTTTCCCCCAGAGCCTATTTATATTTGTGTATCCCAGCGTTTAGTAACAAAAATATACAATATTCATTAAGCTAAATATTTTCGGTTTGATTTATAATCCCCAGATAGTTACTCGAAAGACATTTATTAAAAGGTTCTTCAGTCTAAAATAACACTAAAATTACTCAAACTTTGCTTCATGTTGGCGTGATTAAAATTCACAGTTTGTAAAAGTTATCCGAGCCTAAGTGTTTAAACGAGTAAATTAATATTAACCCCATAAAGGTAAAGTTTTGAGTGTATTTAGGAAACCGGAGATTGTGTATTCAACTTAATATTCCTGAGATTTGTTTATATGAAGAAAACAGAAAAGACAAATAAAAAGAGATTGTAATAAAGAACTTTATGCAATCCTTTTACGTCCTAAATAATATTCTGAATTAGGTATGAAATTAATTTTAATCTCCTGTAGGCATATGACAATACAAGTTAATTAAAATTTATTAAAAATGATTCGTGTAACTGTCACATTCTCAGTTTTTATGACAGCAGACTGTTCGTTACTAAAATAATTTCGTTTTGATATAAATGAGGTGCATAATTCAATCAGTAGTTAATAAATTAAAACGTGTTTTTATTGGTCTGGGTTTCTCAAATATGTTTAACACGAACCAAGTAAAAGAAGAAATACATTAATTCCCTACAATATTCTTAAATTGTCTATTTACTTATCGATTTTTTTTCAAAAACAATAGTTGCTCCTCTAGCTAATACTTAAAATGCAAATTTGAATGTGATCGAACGTTCCCCACTTGAGTTATCGTGCTTACAAGAAACGTGACGAGCCAAAGAGCGAATAGGAAAAAGGTCGAGAATTTTCAAATTTTATTTAGACTTCTATAACTAATGCAATTGGTGTAAACAAATATGTTTGCTCCACAGCCCATATATATCCAATTTAAACATCGAGTATAATAAGCTCACTCATATAGCGTTAAGATGCTATCAATTAACTTAAACTCATAGGGGTACTTGAAATTTAAGTATATGTTTGTAGAATATACTTTAAGTACCTGCATCGAGTATAAAGCAGTTGCAAAGTAAATCTCCCATTGCGTATCGATTTTGATTCTGAAATAGATTGAGTCTATTTGTGATTATCAAGCTTAGTTCGAGAGCTTTTCAGGTGCTCTAAGATCAGGAGAATGTACAATTATGCCACCTGAATTAGCTTGAATGGCATATATTGTGACTTTATTTGTATTTTAATTATATACGATCGTATTAAGAGTATAAAATACCTATATGATAAAGTTTTCTCTTATTTTAATATATTTATTTTTTTCTTTTAATTACTGGAGACATAATTTTGATTTAAAACAGCAATCCACATTATTATAGAAGTCGTTTAAAACACTGGAACACCCTAAAAAAATAGCGAAAATATTCATATATAAATATTTTAGAACAAAAGTACATCCTAGACAAAAAAAAACAAATCTAAAAAAAATCGTATACATAAATCTTATGTAAAACAGCACAAGGTAACCCACATCGCTCTCCAATCTATATAATAATAATAATAATAATAATAATAATAAACGACTTTATTATAAAAGTATACAGAATACTAATACAATGGGCGAAGTTTAGCCAGTTTTACCCGGCTACTCTTACACTTAATTTTACTCATTTACAGAGTTACTATAAAAATACGTCCATTGAATACATTTTAGTGGAATCAAATTATTTGGAGGAAAAAATAATTGAATAACAAACAAAATAGGTATCAGCCAAACTATACAGGCTGTTACAAATTAGCTTCTCACTACAGGGATCTCGTAAACGGTAAGAGATACAGCATCGGTTAGATTAATTGTTGAATAATAGAAAATACTGCTGATGCCCAAACTCATTACTGTGGCTGAGAGACTAGGAGGTTGCAGGCAGTTGTGTTCTTGGGGTTGTTGAGGCAAGACGCCTCAAGGAATACCCCTTCAGGGCCCCTCGCTTACTGGAGCAGGAATTTGGCATAAAATGTTACTTAAGCAGAATTTTTTTCAGTTTGCTTTTTTGGATTTTTTAAGGTAATTGGTTGTAAACAAGATTTTTTGAAGAACTGGATGTCTACTTTTTGTACCACTTTCGCGGTAAAAGTTAAGTGCATATCTCCGCCCCAGATTTACTCTGACCCCTGTTGTAGTAATATTCTATTTTTATAATCGTTGTCTCTTTATTTTCATAAACCACGGTATTGTTGGAACCTTATCACCATGTTTTAATCTTCGAAATACCACTCTTACAAATAAAACCCTCTCGTGTGCCAAGCTAGTGATGTATCTTATTAAAGTAAACTTCTTAATATAATTTATGCCAAGCAAGTCAACTATCTGGTAAAATATATTAGAGTGTCTTAGTATTTGCCTCATTAAAGTCAACCCCTCAGTCATGGTGGAGGTGTTTAACCCATATCATGACAATAGTTATTATCAAAAATAATAAAAACGCTTCTGCTGCCCAACGCAATTATGGACGAATGTATTCAGACAGAAAATTACTTGACAGAATAGTCATTAAATTATTAGCGAGTGTTAAATGAAACTGAAGTCGAAACGTACGAGAAGATTTTCTGTTGATATAAACAAAATATTAAATATATTTTTAGATTTCCAAGAATATTTTCAGAAATTTCATTAGGAATGTGGTAAAAGGTTTACACATTCTTATGAAATAATTCACAGCATATTAAAGAAAGATAAGATAAAGGATTATAGAAAATTACTTACCAAAAAAATATTTCCCCAAGCTTGGAAGCGAGTAGAATTCTGCAGAATTCTAATGAATCGATATAACATTGACAACACATTTAATAAGATGCATTGTACAGGTGAGAAATCCTTCACCAAAACTGGCATTTTCAATTATCAATTGTCGTGGATTTAAAAATTTACAATTTCCAATCCGGTATATAAGTAACGATAACTATGAGTTATGTTATGAATAATTTAAGAAAACCATATATTTATGCGGTAAAAATAACATGTCTTTTGGACAGTTTTAGAACATTAAGTAAATGTAGAATTGTTTTATTGTAGCGTTTATTTTAAGATTTTGTCAATTTTAAAAACGGGAAATTGAATGATTTTCATTTGAACATCTAGAAAATAAAATGTTTCATGTGTGGGTGTCTTATAACATTTTTCATATATATCATATCCATTTTGGATATCTTTTATTTAACAGGTAATGTGCAATAATATGCGGAGGTGGTCTCTTAGTGTTGCTCTATATATCAAAATGGTAATTTTAATACGACGTGCAAAATGATACGATTTTGCAATACGAGATATGATTGGATCATTTAAATCCGTCGCTTAAGTTATTACTGCTTTTTCTTCTATTATTTTATTTAGGCATCCAACAGTATCCGAAATAAGTATGTCTTATGCTCAGCTATTGAAAATAATCTAATTCTCAAATTAGTCAGTATCTTCGTTATTATTAAAAGCGCTAATAGAAACTACATATATATTTTTGAAATCACAAAAACGTGGGCTAAGAAGCAGTTGATTAAAAAAATTGGGGGTCTCGATTTGAAAATATATACCTATATCTAATTTGGTCTCAATTTTTTCTTTTACTATTCATTGTTTTTCTGTTGAAAATTTAATTCCTCTCAAAAAGTACTCAATTACCGTATCATTTAGATTTTCTTCATCTCTGCAAATAAGCAAGACTGGGGATAGGTGAGTTATAAAAACTGCACTTTCTTAGCTTTATTTTAGAAACAAGAAACAATAAATGTTGATTGATTTTATTTTGAAAAAAAAACACATATTTACAAAAAAATTTCATCAACTAACTTTGGAATTTATGAAAACTTCGTGTCAAACTGACCAACAAATAACCATTTATTAAAAACTGTTTTTAATTTTCAGACAACTTAAAAAATACGTCATTTCCTTCTTTTCATAAGCCAATTATTTAGCTATGAACGAGGCTTAGGATAGACATTGCATTTTATTATTTTGAAGGACTCAAATGATTCATTTTGCACCAGCAATTTAGCAGCAAAGCAAACTGGTAATTTAGGCAAACACTGAAAATTTATTCTTATTCAATTCCACATATATTTTATTAAAAATAAATATAACTGAATTTTGAAAGAGAAAATCTCAGAAAACAGAAAGTTTCATGTCATTGTATTTTGGAGACGGGAAGCTGTTAAATAAGCAAAATAAATATCCAGGTCCGCATTTAATAAAACTAAGTTGATGATGGTTCTGCAGTATCAATACGTGGTGAAGAAAATTAGTGGCCACTTATGGATAAAAGAAAAAAATGCGCTGTGGAAAAGTTCTTTTACTTTTTCTATTTGTCTCTTCATAACAGAATAATCAAAGAAAAACAAAATCCCAAATTTTCAGTTTTTTCCAGAAATCTCGAAAACGAAACAAAATTTAAAAATAACTTTACTTAGACGTTTGAAAACATCTTTTCACACTCATTCGACTTGTGGGCCTCGCCTTCGGCTCGTCCCACCAAACTGTCTCACTCGTGTGAAAAGATTCGTTTTCAAAATTTGTTATTTAAAATACTATTTTAACGTTAGTCCCATTATTAAAATATTAAGTGAATGGCAAAAATGCAACTTTAACGCTTAATAAATTTTACCTTTGTTCATTTCTAAACAGGTAGATTTTTTAAGTTTATCCCCTCGTTTATCCCTAAAACAATCAGTTTATGATAAATACTGGCTATTACGAATACATTCTTAGTTACCTTAATTTTTCTGGACAGCGGAACTGGCTATTAGGTATAACATCAAACCTATAAATAATACGAAAGATAAGTCATAATCTACCTTTTAGATTTGATTTATTGATT
Organism: Rhagium mordax; assembly: GCA_963680705.1. NCBI lineage: Eukaryota > Metazoa > Arthropoda > Insecta > Coleoptera > Cerambycidae > Rhagium > Rhagium mordax. The sequence goes on from OY796656.1 coordinate 13,927,564, forward strand.
GACCAATTAAGCTAATCAACAATTATTTATATAATTTAAGTTACCATTTAAAATTTTTGTTTCAATTGCAATATTTTAAAGTAAGAATTGGCATGACCCTCAACTAACTTACTTGAGATAGTCACTAAATAAATCTTAGCTCAATTATTGTAAATGACAATAATCCTAACAATCTCCTCTTTACCATTCGTTTTGATGAATTCTTACCTAAACGAATTGCTGCTATTAAAATAAGAAATATCAAACAAATATAGCATTCGAGTCCCCACGCAATCTAAATATTTTTATCATGATTGTATCAAACGGTGACTTCCACAAATCGCCAACTGTTAGTGTTGCACGCGAACTGATGTCTTGATAGACAGAGGCGTGTCTAAACAAGTGGTCCTAAAAAAAATGTTATTCAAATGTATTTGATATTTCAACTTGTCTAGTTTATGATTTATTGAACGTCCGACTATTTCCTCGTTAAGATAGTGAATCACCAACGTTAGAATATAAGCTCATCAGCGTTTGTGTAAACACTGGCATCTCTAAAACGGGAAATTTTGCTAAATCACTACTTTGTCGTGAAGCAAGTAACGTGTTTTATTGTCGGAACATTGGATTTAAGTCATTCCTGGAGATAATATCTTCAATTTTCTTTCTTTCCTTATTTCAGATTTATTACTACATTCTACAGTTTAAAGAACATTTCCGAATTATTGAATTCTGTAAATACATTCCACATTGTTACCAAATTGCAAAAGCCTTCCAATTTCTTCTGCAAAAACAATGCACTAAAATGTATGGTAGAGTAATATGACACATTTTTATTCAACCTATGGTTTAAAAATACAAGCAGTCTATAAGGATTTGTGGTCTGTGGAACAAATGCCTGAATACCATTTTTAGTATCTTGTAACACAACAGAGTCGCAAAACATACTTGAGAAATATATAACTCTAAAAACTTCGTATGCAATAAACATTTTCCGTGCGCCTATGTCGCCCGTTACTAGTCAATTTCAAGTCAGTTTGTGTGAACATCCGTGATCAGTCTTCCCATCAGTGACCGTCACTCGGGTCAATGCGTTTGCAGAAAAACTGTAAAAAACATCCTTCGATATACCCTTTCAAAACGAGATATTCATGACCGCTGCGGCTCAGCGATATCTTTATCTGATAGCCGAGATTTGGCACTTTTTATTTTATTTGCTTTCGAATAAAACGGCCTGTATGGTTTATAGTGGGTACATCAATGTCTTACATCCCCTGGCATAAAAGATAGGGTGTTACCCTAAAACAATACTCTAAAAGAATTATGCAGTCTCGGTTGTAACAATTTTCTGTGCCGTTTTTATGCTCTCCAATTATTGAAACCAGTGGCTCATGAAGAGATAAGGTTTCTTTTTTAAAATAGAATTTGCATGTGGGTTTGTTAACCTGATCTAATTTTATATCTCCAGGAGCACAGTATTGTGAAAGTGATGTTATGACATTTTACGATTTGTTTGCCTTTGTTACACACCGACATTGGAGACAGTCGGATATTCGCTGCCCTAAAAATAAATATGTCCTGGCATTGACGAAATATCAGAATTATTTAATAAGGATTTGAAATGACGTATGAGAAGGTGACAAGTTGCAATGCAAAAATGATTGAGATTTCTTTATGTACAGCATAGAAAGCATTCATAAGAAACCTCAAAAATAAACCAGAAACCATGGAAAATGCAGAAAACCGAATTGGAGAATATCAAACTAGATCCAGATCAGCACGATTTTTGGAGTGAAATTATTATATAGCAAAGGGTGAAAATTTAGCAACAGATCATCGTATCTCCACCAAGCGTATAACTCAGACCCCAACTGTTAAAAAGCAGGGAATTTTAACTAAATTTTAATAAAGAGCTAAGTCAAAATTGCAGTGATAGATACTGAGGCCCAAGTTAAGAGACAGAACCAATGTAATCAACGAATTTCACACAAAATTTTAAATATCTTCAGCAGAAGGCTTAAACTAATTAGCAAATCAACCTAACTTGTGCCATATACCGATATTAAGAAAATGTTTCCTACAAACCAAGAATACGGGAGTATTTTACTATTAGAGATAACATAAAAGTGATAAAATACATATAGCAAACAGTGGAATATCATGAATACTTTCGTAAACATTTCTATTTTGGAAAATTAAGTCATCATTCGATCAATCTTATGCTATGGATTTGAAAAGTGAACCCTTACTGAGCAATTGGTGAAAGCAATCAAAGCAAATATTATGACAAATACTTCGTTCAATGACCAACAATACGTGGGGAATGAAATGTAACTAAAGACGATATCAGCTTTCTCTGGAGATTAACGTGGAGCTGATACAATTGCATTGACATACAGTGGGATTGAAGATAGCAGGGCCCCATCAATTGGATGGCAAGAGATCAGTAACAAGAACAAAGAGCAAATGGAATAGAGCGTTGGAGAACCACGAAAGAGCTAGAGGAGACCAGAATTCGGAATTGGATTGTAGTACTGTAGACTTGGAAGCTTTTTCAATATTATCAAGCTCCATCATAGAGTTGTTTAGTGTTTCATGTCATTTAGTAAATATTGTTACGTGTTTACATCTCTTAGTAAATACTCCAAGCGTGGAATCAATAATTGCAACAAGACTAACACTAAACAACTGATTTATTAACTTACTAATTACACAATAATTGGTCACTTAAACTATAACACTAGTTTCTAATATTCTACTGCCTACAGTAGAGCGACCATACGTGCACCTTTTAGCCTCTAGATGATTTCACAATTATCTTGTTTTCTAATTTGTTTCCATACCACATTGGCACCACCTCTAGGACGACTGCTGAACCACCACACTTAGGAATCTACTATGAGAGGGCGTATTACATACTTCTGTAAAGTGGGTGTAAATTCATTGATCAGCCATGTTTTACCTTACGTCGTGGTGAACATAGAACTAATCACAAATCACAGACTGATATAGATTTAAATCTATTCTAAAATCATTGAAGTTCTCTTTCATAAATTTAACGTAATTTTAATTATTGAGGCAAATTTGTTTAAGATAATAACTTAGATAAGGTGTCGTAGATTAATTTTAATCTTTCCAACAAGCATCGTTGTCGTTTATTTGAAATAAATGTAATATTGTGTTCTATGGTGACACTTACTCTTTCATTGTCACGGAATACAACCGATAGATATTAATTAAACCAGCCACTGCCATCTAGGTACCGAGGGTTGCACTCTCCCTCGCTAGATTCTCCTAGTGTATGGTATAATTTACAGGGTGCAACCTTATCATTTATAGAAACCTTTACATTTTAATAAATAATAAATAAACCAAATTAATTTTCCACAAAACTTTAAGATCATTAGTTCTAAGGAAACAGGCTCTAGAACAAGGTAAGTTTCTCCTAGAGAATGAGAACCCCTGGAACGCCCTAAAAATATAAAATAAAAAGGGATTACAACCAACCCTAGTAAGTGAATCCTCCTGGTAACGTATACATTTTTCATAGGCATGAAACAATAGTGCCAGAGAAATAAGATTGAATGTGTATATTCCGGGAAAGAAATTTGTATCGTGTTTAGTGTGAAATTTTCTTATAATAAAATGATAGGATAAAATAAAAAATATTATTAATCAACTTAAACAAAAAAAATAAATCAATAAACTTAAATTAAATTAATAATCAGATAATAATCAGAGATATCATACTCTAATTTTTTGTTATCACTTGACATTTTAGTTCCACTGGATTCCAACTCCGTTGATGCCGACCCCACCATTTCCCCACAATTATCTTGTCAAATAATAATAATAATAAATAAACTGTTAAAAAAAACTAAAATAATAAATAAAAAAAACAAAATTAAATTCCACTAAATACATTACAAAATTATTGGCGCCCAACGTTGGGCGAGTAAAATGGAGTAAATCAAATAATTAAAATAGATTAAATAGAAATTTTCACTAAAAAACATTACAATATACACTTAATCATAAATTAATAATTTGTGGATCAGGCGAAGTTCAATCACTTCAGATGCTGTTATCCATAGAGTTCGCTCTTCCATTTTTAATTGTACTTCTGGAACACATCTCTTAAATGTTCACGTTTTAGATTATTTTCATCAATTTTGTTTAATAATTTTTCTCACAGATGTTCCGGATTGTTCACTCCCATTTTAATTTTTTTGTTGTCAAATTTTTCTTGTATGCATCCCTTAAACTCTTCTAATAAGTCAGGAAAATCAAAATCGTTAACATTATTCACCTCAGGGTATTTTTTCTTAACAACTGCTTCCAACACGAGTTCCAACATTAGTTTCAAGTCAAATAATTTAAACTTTAGTGAGGTGTTGCATAAGTTTTATCATATTTTGTGCGTGTGTGGTTCCTTAAAGAGGTCACGAATATAGTAATTATAATCCAATAATAATTATCTATCAAAATTATAAATGTTTATTTCTGACATTAACAACCTATTATCTAAAACATATTATTGGCACAAGGGGTGGTTCAAACATTCACTACAATGCTGATTTCACATCCCTCAAAGGAAACATTTAAGAAAAAATGCAATAAGCAACAAGAAAAATAACATTTTGTACAAAATATATAACTGTAGCAATATTAAATAAAACAAAAGAAATACTTAAATACTTAATACATAAAGGCTTGGCTTTACATTATATTTCCGATTACATCTTTCTCATTAAATCGAGGATAAGCAATAATGAACGCCGCCATAAACATTAGAATATCTGAAACTCCTTTACCACGATTATCTGCTGTAAGCAAAAAGTGGGTATTAAATTTCCTCCGGTAAAAATAGGAGTGTCGCTTACATAAATCCACTTTACATATTTGCATGCAAAACCAGGTGCATTTCTTGGTGTATAAATTTCATCATCGCATATTACATCCTCGAACAAACAAGATTTCATTTTCAATAAGTCGCTGTTGAAAAGTTTTACGTCTGGGAGCTGCATTTCATAAATAGCTTAGCTCTGTAATACAGAGCAGTGCATCCCACTTGCACGTGTTGGCTCAGGCAATTTCTCCTCAATGTGGAAACCTCGAGGAAATACAAACCAGTGATGTTTCATATGTTCAGGATTAATATTCCGTATGAGCGCGTATTGGATATGAATGTGGTAAGTTCTCGGCGTCAAAAATTCCTTATTTTAGTCTAGTATCTTTGAACTTTTTTATATTCTTAATCACAGTAAAAATGTCTTTATTTGACTGATTTTGACTAATTTTGAATACAAAGGCAAAATTAAACAAATTGATATACCATTTTCACTAAATCATAAAATTCTGAGAAATAATTTTTCCTCAAGTTTTAAATCGATCGATTGTCATCGTTGCAAAGTGAGAAGATGGTTGATCAAACCATTTTCCCTATAACTTTTCTTTTGGTTGAAACAAATCCTAAAACTCTTAAACAAATTATAACAAATCAAGAAGCAATTTTGTCTAGAATTTCAAATCGATCGACTTCCAAGAGCCGAGCCGTTGCTGGTTTGACCAATTAGGGGATTGCAGTGCAACTCTCTTATTTCACTGATTCTGAAACTCTGAAGCAAATTAGAACAAATTGAGTACTAGTTATGCCTCAAGTTTCTTATTCGATCGTCATGGTCAAGAAGCGTGACATGACCAAGAAGATTTCCTGAAGAGGATTGGAACCAGTCTTTGAAGTAGTTTCCACTGAACATTAAAACATCAACCTCTTAACAGGCCACGTACCTTTCGCTACCCAAATTGGGATCATCGATAAATTATTAAAAATTTTAATCATCTTCGAATGATGCAAATTGGTTGGCGCAACAGTCATCGACTGTTAAGTATTTGGCGTTCTGGTGTCCAGTGGAATCCACTTCAGAATCTCTTAAAACCGCAACCGGTTATGGTCTTTGTAGCCGCCTCTAAATTACCTTTGTTTTAATTTACAACTTTCAACTTTCCTTTGCTATTCACGAGACAAAGCTCATAGTTTGATAAGTACGGTCTGTAGAACAATTTAAAAAGAAAATATTTTCGAAGTAGTACAAAGCGAACTCCGTACATTCTTTAATCGCATTGAATGGATGTCAGCAAGCACAATACCGAGATGATATCGTTTAAATGGTGGCGTTGTCTGTCTTTCTCAAAGTAAAAAATTCCTCTTGTATTTCACTCACTTGTGAGAGCAGATGCCATCTAGCTGGTGCGGCAAAGGAATGCTCATGACTTCAGCGATTGCTTGCAATGGCGTGCGATGTGTTTCAGAACGAGGAATATTGCTTTTGCGTTTGCTACTATTAATTAAAGTCGACAGATTAAAACTTCACCGGCCCTCTATTTAGAGTCAAGTTATAGATTTTTTGAAGATTTATAAAGTTATATAAATGCCGCCAGATTTACGGGAAAAGACTCAGCAAACTGACTGGTGGTAGGTGCGCTTTTTGTTTTGATTTTTTTTTTTTGAATGACCAAGAAAGGCGCGAATATTACGAAAAGTTTGGAGAAGATACCTACACGACTAATTTCTTACAGAAATCTATTAAATTCCTCCTTATTCCAATTACTTAATTAGTAAGTTATTCTATTTCAATGGAAATTTTTCCAACTCTCCTAAAATCAACTAAAAATCAACCCATAGCTCCTTTAGCAATCATATCGAAAATCTTAGAAAAGGTCGTTCATACAAAAATTTTGTGTTTTTCCAATCAAAACAGTTTATTTTCAAAATCGTAACATGGATTTCTTAAAGGCCTTGTTTGAACGCCATCTATGATATTTTGGAGCAGAATAAAAGGTGGATTGATATTTTTGTGGATTTTATTAAAGCATTTGATTTAATAAATTATTTGCTAATTCTAAAATTTCAGCAATATAAGCTGTGACGGAAAATAGCAGATTGGTAACTTCATACCTCTATAAAACACTTCGTTGAAGTACCTAAATGGCATCAGATCAAATTATCTGAAATAGGCGTTCCTCAAGGTTCAGTTTTGGGACCTTCACTTTTTGCTTTATACATTAATGACCTGAGTACTTCATGAGAAACGAATTAACTATGTATGCCGATGGCAATTTTTTTATTCTCAGACTCAGCAAACTGACTGGTGGTAGATGCAATTTTTTTTTTTTTTGAATGACCAAGAAAGGCGCAAATATTGCGAAAAGTTTGGAGAAGATACCTACACGACTAATTTCTTACAGAAATCTATTAAATTCCTCCTTACTCCAATTACTTAATTAGTAAGTTATTCTATTTCAATGGAAATTTTTCCAACTCTCCTAAAATCAACTAAAAATCAACCCATAGCTCCTTTAGCATATCGAAAATCTTAGAAAAGGTCGTTCATACAAAAATTTTGTGTTTTTCCAATCAAAACAGTTTATTTTCTAAATTGTAACATGGATTTCTTAAAGGCCTTGTTTGAACGCCATCTATGATATTTTGGAGCAGAATAAAAGGTGGATTGATATTTTTGAGGATTTTAGTAAAGCATTTGACTTAATAAATTATTTGCTAATTCTAAAATTTCAGCGATATAAGCTGTGACGGAAAATATCAGATTAGTAACTTCATACCTCTATAAAACACTTCGTTGAAGTACCTAAATGGCATCAGATCAAATTATCTGAAATAGGCGTTCCTCAAGGTTCAGTTTTGGGACCTTTACCTTTTGCTTTATACATTAATGACCTGAGTACTTCATGAGAAACGAATTAACTATGTATGCCGATGGCAATTTTTTTATTCTCAGACTCAGCAGACTGACTGGTGGTAGATGCAATTTTTTTTTTTTTGAATGACCAAGAAAGGCGCAAATATTGCGAAAAGTTTGGAGAAGATACCTACACGACTAATTTCTTACAGAAATCTATTAAATTCCTCCTTACTCCAATTACTTAATTAGTAAGTTATTCTATTTCAATGGGAATTTTTCCAACTGTCCTAAAATCAACTAAAAATCAACCCATAGCTCCTTTAGCAATCATATCGAAAATCTTAGAAAAGGTCGTTCATACAAAAATTTTGTGTTTTTCCAATCAAAACAGTTTATTTTCTAAATTGTAACATGGATTTCTTAAAGGCCTTGTTTGAACGCCATCTATGATATTTTGGAGCAGAATAAAAGGTGGATTGATATTTTTGTGGATTTTATTAAAGCATTTGACTTAATAAATTATTTGCTAATTCTAAAATTTCAGCGATATAAGCTGTGACGGAAAATATCAGATTGGTAACTTCATACCTCTATAAAACACTTCGTTGAAGTACCTAAATGGCATCAGATCAAATTATCTGAAATAGGCGTTCCTCAAGGTTCAGTTTTGGGACCTTTACTTTTTGCTTTATACATTAATGACCTGAGTACTTCATGAGAAATGAATTAACTATGTATGCCGATGGCAATTTTTTTATTCTCAGACTCATCAAACTGACTGGTGGTAGGTGCAATTTTTTTATTTTGAATGACCAAGAAAGGCGCGAATATTGCGAAAAGTTTGGAGAAGATACCTACACGACTAATTTCTTACAGAAATCTATTAAATTCCTCCTTACTCCAATGACTTAATTAGTAAGTTATTCTATTTCAATGGGAATTTTTCAAATCAACTAAAAATCAACCCATAGCTCCTTTAGCAATCATATCGAAAATCTTAGAAAAGGTCGTTCATACAAAAATTTTGTGTTTTTCCAATCAAAACAGTTTATTTTCTAAATCGTAACATGGATTTCTTAAAGGCCTTGTTTGAACGCCATCTATGATATTTTGGAGCAGAATAAAAGGTGGATTGATATTTTTGTGGATTTTAGTAAAGCATTTGACTTAATGAATTATTTGCTAATTCTAAAATTTCAGCGATATAAGCTGTGACGGAAAATATCAGATTGGTAACTTCATACCTCTATAAAACACTTCGTTGGAATAAATTGCATCAGATCAAATTATCTGAAATAGGCGTTCCTCAAGGTTTAGTTTTGGGACCTTTACTTTTTGCTTTATACATTAATGACCTGAATACTTCACAGGAAACGAATTAACTATGTATGCCGATGGCAATTTTTTTATTGCATCAGATAGGTCAGTATTAGAATTAATAAAGAGTCCAAAATATTACTGACAAATGTGTAAAATCGCACAATATTTATAAGCTATTCTGAGATAAAGGTCTTGGTGTAAAATTAATAAATACGATTTTAGACATTATTGCTAATATTATTAAATAAAATTCCAGTTTTCGATGGCGGCAGATTTACATAATAATGTCAACATAAGCACCAAAACTGATCGATCATCAAAATTAACATTATTCTGACATTCTCTTGAAACTATAAGTGATGTGCCAAAAATCTCCTTTTCTAACTACCACAGTAAAAACTGATAAAGTTCAATGTTTTCAGTAAAATGTTTGTTAGCAATTACACATGTACATACAATCATTTTTATTTCACAAGTGATGGAGATTTTATTTTTTGTTTTTATTTTGTTAACAAACGACTTTTCTTAATCACAACCTACTTCACTTTAATCTAATTTCTGCGGAAAAGGTATAGATAAATTCTGCTGAACCAAACCATATAATTTGTCTTTATGAGCTTTTATAACATCGTGCAAAGATTACTTTAGCTAGTTCAAACAGGATCGTTTTCAGCAGTAAGTAATATACCGCAACAAAAGCCGAACTAAGAAAAACCAGTTCATTATCCCCTATGACTAATATGGCCCAGCACATACTCGCCAAGGCGTTAATGCAGTCTCTCCATTATTACCGACGCGCTTGGATAATATTAACTAATGATGTTAAACACAAATTATCTAAAATGTAAACTACCTTCTAACAACAATATGGCTGCACTCCAAGTACATCCTGTTGTAAATAGGCCGGGAACACTGTTAATTATCAGACGTAGTCAGAATCTGTTGCACAATATGCACTCTATTGTTAGTCGATTCCTGGTTTCAGATTCTGCGAGGAAACAGCGACACAGCGTCCGTCGAGAGCCATAAGCTGATGCCCACTATATTCGCAAGCAAAGTAAGGGTTTTGCCACATAGTATTCACAGACGGACCGTTTGCCTGAGGATGGAGTTGCTTGGATGCCCGTATGATGGTGAGTAAATTTAGAATTGATTGATTTACCCCAGCGAGTTTGTTTGATGTTTGGATCCGGCAAGCATCAAAGTTGCCGGATCTGCTGCCTTTTATGAATGGTCTCTTTAAAGATGAGATTCTGAAGGTACCTTTTATTTACTTATGTAAAGATACCTAATCACGGAACAAGTTGATGTATACATTTATTTTAAGTTGCTTTCACGTTATTAATTTAATCTTGTTAATTTTCTCGGATGCAAGAGGAAATATGTAGAGATTAACAGGAAACTTAAACCCAGTTGACTGGGGATCCAATATCAAATGAATGAGAATGTAATTAATCAGAGATACATTAATTCCTAGGTAACTGCGATTGGTAAGGTGACTATAAGTTACAAAAATTGAAAACAAAAAATTAGCATAGTTGGTCAAAATGTTGTCCTTTGACGACGATGTATTCCAAATGTTGAAATGGGATAAAAATTAGCAAATTAGTCTTTAAGAAATGAAAAAGCTACGGGCGTAGACGATATAAGTATAAAATAATAAAAAAAATATTACCATCTGTTCTAAAGCCATTAACTTGTATTATATAATACATCTAATACTAGATGCCCTGTTCCTGCTACATTAAAATCTTCAGCTATAAAACCCATTTATAAGATATGTGATAAATTGTGTCATCAAAACTACATACGAAATTCCATAATTACAAATTTTGCAATAAATTTTAAAAAGATCATATCTGGACTCTGGACATTAATGTCTGAAATATTAAATAATATCTAATAAATAATATAATTTCATAAAGATATTTCGGCCCAAAATGGAATTAGTTATCTGACAGATAATGTTTACCACACGACTGATTAAGGTTTATCGTCGCTGGCTTTATTTTTGAATTTTGCGAAGGTCTTTGATACCGTCTGTTTTTCATTGTTATTAACAACTATAGAAAATATGGATATAAGAGACACATCACTAATGCTATTCAAAAGTTACATTTATGATAGAAAAGTGGCAAAAGTAATTTTCAAATGGTAAAATTTAGAGTTCCGCAAGGAACAGTGTTGGGACCTTTATTGTGTGTCTTATATATAAATGATTTGTTGTTGATCGAGTCTTGTGAAGAAACACCTTCTTTTGCCTACTAAACCTGGCACAATCTAAAGCAAAAAATAGAGAAAGACTTTCTGTACTTAAAAAAATTATTCGACAATAAAATCCTTACAGAAAATTTTGAAAAGATATTTTTCACTACTCACTCGTATAAAAACTGTTTACTTAAATTTGATCATTAACAATCACCAAAGGGAAAATCCATTAAAAATTCATAAAATAGTTAAAATCAAATAGCTTGGAGTAAATACTGATTGCCATTTAAAATGGAATTTGCATGTAGATGATGTGGTGAAAGATGTTTGATTCCAATATTTACGTATCTTAAAGATATCTTACCAAGAAAAAATCTATTAGCCAATTATTATTCTTTAGATGAGTCTCAGTAGTTAAGTAGTGCGGGTTCTGGTTCGATTCAAGCCATGTTATGTTGTTTCTTATGGGATTATCTCTGCGCAAAACATGTTTTTTTTTGGAACTACCCCCCAATGTATTTCTTATGGGACTACTCGTGGGGGAAAATCACCAAGATGGATCCTGATAAGAGAGGTGGATCGAAGGGGCGGAGCCGAGGGGTGGATGACGGCCAATGGCTATGATTAATATCTGTGAGGGAGGAGCTAGTGACCAATGACTCTTTGCTATGGGTTAGGAGGGGTGGAGCAGAGAGGGGTGGATGATGGCCAATGGCTTTTAGAGGCGTGTCTATTAACTATGATTATTGGCTATGTGGGAGGAGTTGCGGACCAATGGGCGTTAGTTCTTTCAGAGTAAGGGGGCGTGGGAGTTACAGAACTAATAGCTGTTTGTATATATTTCTGTTATTAGGGTAAGGAGCGGGAAGATGGGGGGCAAATGGCTCTTCGTTAAAATTTTAGACCTAAGGTTTATAATTAGATGATTTAATTATGAACAATAATAGATGATGATTCATTTCATGTACTTAATTATAATTAATAAAGAAATTTCGATGGCCATCTTTTATTACAATTACATCAGCCATCTTTGATCATATGTCACTGCCCCATATCATAATTAAAGTCTATTAGCTACACCCACATAATTATTAATAATAGCAGCATCTCTTATCTAATTACTTGCCACCCCTAGCGCTATTATCCTTACCCTTAGAACTAAAATCATAACCAAGAGTCATTGGCCCAAATTTCTCCCGCCACCGATTCTAGGTCCTTACCCTATCAACTGAGATATATACAAACAGCTATTAGATCTGTAGCTCCCACGCCTACTTACCTTGACAAAACTAACGCCCATTGGTGTGTGACTCCTCCCCCATAGCCATTAATTATAGCTAATAGACACCACTAAAAGCCATTTATTGCCTCATCCACCCCTCTCGGCTACACCCCTTCTAACCCTTAGCAAACCGCCATTGGTCGCTAGCTCCTCCTTCATAGCCTTTAATTATAGCCATTGGTCATCGTCCACCCCTCGGCTCCGCCCCATCGATCCCCCTCTCTCGTCAGGATTCATCTTGGCGATTTTCCCACAAGAAATACATTGGAGGGCGGCTTCAAAAATTTTGCGCAGGCGTAGTCCCATAAGAAATAACATGGCGAATGGCCCTGAATTAAGCCAGAACCCGCACTACTTAACTACTCATATCAAGGATGGAATTCTTGGTTGGGGCGGAGTAAATAAGACAGTCTTAAATTATTTACAACTAACACAAAAAAGAAATAAATATAATAATTATAATAATTTGGACTGTAGACAATTCCCTATCGTCGAGGTTCGGAGGCCACGAGAGGGTCTGTCGAGCATCGGTTTATCCGAAAACGTAATAATAATATAGTTTAATAAAAAATAAATCAACATACAGTGTGTACATAAAGCATGGAATGAATTCATTATTCCTGATACGAAAATATTTTGGAACAAAAGGTCGATTTTTTTGATTGCGCATCTTCTGTTTTAATTTTTATGACGTCATCACTACTTCGGTTATGACGTCATCTACTTTTTTTTAATGAGACCTATATATTTCTTTATTTTTAGAATCGCTATGGAAAGCTGGTTTCAAAGATCTACTTAAGATCTAGAGTTCATCAGTTTGGAACTACAGACATTTGAAAACATTATTTTTCTACGATCGTGCAAAAAGTATTAACTTTTTGCACTACGTACAATGCAAAAATTTTACTTTCTGCACTAGTGTAAAAAGTTTGTTGCTAGGCAACGAAAGTTCATTCATAGCTATTTATGGTTGGCATTTGACGTTTGACAGTGACAATTTCTCTAGTTGTCAGTTTGACATTTGAATATTATGTGTTAATTATGTAATATTCTGTTCAATAATAGCTATTAACATATCAAGGAATGTTGTGACTATCATAACTGCCGCAGATGTCGGTTTGAAATCCGAGCTCGTAGAGCGAGGATTTTAAGACATCTAAGGCTGTTATGATTCATAACATCCGTGATTTGTTCAATAGTTTATCGGTTTCAGAAAATAAAGACATTATTAATAGATATTACCTTTTGATATTCTCTTATTAATAACGTTTTCATTTCATTAGTTGGTCAAGTCTGTATCGGTTGATTTGTCGCCATAGTTACAGTTATATTTTGTTTGTTTTTATTTGGTACCTTTTTTCATATTACATAAATGTTTACATTTTTAATGTCAGAACAGCTACATAAAAATGGACCTTGGATTGCCTGAAAATACATTTCAGTTGGATTTCAGCATTTAATTATTATTGTTTGGAGTTTTCTATCTGTTTGTATTAATAAATATAATAATATAGGGCTATCAATATAGTTTCATTATTTATTATTTCATCTGTTGACAGTTATTGACAGATCTGTATTGTAATATTCCCGTACGAGCAATAAATATAACTGTACAACTTTAGTTATGACTTATTTACCAGCCTACTTTTGCATATGTAAACAAAGGATTAATATCCTGAAACCGATAAAATTTTTAAACAAATCTATTTAATTCGATCGTAGAAAAAATGTGGTGTGCAAAGAGTGTATTTGTTGCACTCAGCATGATTGCAGCTCTCACTTCGGTCGTGCTACAAACTTCATGCCTCACGCAACAAATATACACTTTTTGCACTAATTACTTTTAAACAATATACATAATAGTACATTAAACAACAAATTTAGAAAAGCAAACTTTTATTAAACGAATATAGTGTTTGAGTACGAGCGAGCGCAGCGAGCGAGTAACTCAAAAACTATATGAGTTTAGTAAAGAGATTTGTTTATAATATTTTTTCGCATTTTGTGTTAGTAGGTAATTAGTAGGTAAATGGCGATGTATTTTAGAAAAATTATTATTTGCAGAAGTCATATATTTCAAATTAATTTTAAAATGTGCCTCTATACCGTAAATGACCAACATATTAGATTTCAGTGCATTATTGGGACGCCCTCTATATGTACTTGTATACAATAGATTTTAAAATTAGGCTTTTACGACGTTTACCGAAATAGATAAGATGCAAAATGGTGATGATCGTAAGCATGTAACGTTTCAGGGAAAGAGTCGTAGTCCTATTTCCCAACCTTTTATGTTAAATACTTCCTTAGCGTTTTCCCTTCTACCTTTTTTTATTTTATCTCTTTTAAAGAACAAAGAATCAATATCAAACAAAGCACGACTCGGTATCAACAAATCACCGGGTCTTTTTCCCGCAGGAAAAAAAGAAAAGTCGGCGTGTGGCATGTAAATGACCCTTTATAATAAAGCCGACTTGCGATTAATCAGTGTCAAATGCAGTGTTTACTCTCCTGAGCTAGAGCAAGATTACATCTGGTAGAAAACCACCCAGTTGGCTTTGCTATCCGCTGCTTAGAGTATCCATAATTAATAGCGGAGTTACACTTTGAGTGATAAACCATGAATACTTTAGGAGACACGATAATAGGACGATCCAGACCGCCATTTGACGTTTTAACTAGCTCCGGCAATCAATAATTTGAAAGTAGCTGAAAATTTTATATTTTTGCACAAACGTACGATAAAATAATGTACTTTACTATCATACAAGGTGATCTATTACATTTTGACAATTATTTGAGTCATGAAAGAAAATCAATTCATATTCCATTACATTGTATTTGTTCCGTTTCTTTTTTGTTTTATTTTGTAAAAACTTTCGTATCAACGTAAACAAATGTGTCGTCCTTGACATGTGGAATAGTGTAATACTTACTGTATACATTCAACGTCTGTTAGCAAAAAATAATTCGATTTGAGAGAGACTACCACGTAAATTCTTCTTTAAAGCCCACATAAGGTCAGGTCGGAGTGGCATAATTTCGTATCTTGCAAAAATAAAGTTCATTGTTGTTTTTTGCACAGCATGTGGGCGGCGAGACTTTATCATGCAACAGGAAAACGTATTCAATTACGTCGCGATGTACTCTCTTTATCTCTCTAAGTGATTACTTTTAAAGTTACTTGTATAAAGATATCTAGTACGAGTATATTAATGTAACGTAATAATTCATGAGCAGACGAATGAAAATTAGAAGCATTGTTGCACGCTTTTAGTGCAGCTGTAACTGAGGATTCTATTACAATGTAAAACTAGCTTCTACAATTCTAAAATACATTACCAGGGCTCTTTTCTTATACAAACAGAGATAGTATTAACCGTTTTTGAGGCAGGAAAATGAAAAAATCCATTGTACTGAGATCGGGAGGCCATGTTGGTTATTTAACTGGCGCA
Source organism: Rhagium mordax (assembly GCA_963680705.1). Taxonomy (NCBI): domain Eukaryota; kingdom Metazoa; phylum Arthropoda; class Insecta; order Coleoptera; family Cerambycidae; genus Rhagium; species Rhagium mordax. The sequence goes on from OY796656.1 coordinate 13,943,511, forward strand.
TCATTTCTGCTACTAATTCACTTGGAGAAAGCTGGAACTATTGATATTTTTCATTTCCACAAACACCAAAACACTAACACTTGACGCGCGTTTTTCCAACCAAGTTGGCATCAGCAGAGGATAATTAGAACTGAGTAACTCGCGTTTGGTTGGCGCTAGGTTCATCGAGTGCAGTTTTAATGTGTTGATGTTTGTGGAAACTGCTTCAGTGCTACCAATTCACTGTTCACGAAAACTTTGGTTTTAACTCCGATACATAATGCAGTTTAAGAATCCAAATACCCGAATGAATGGGGGGGGGGGCGTTGAAATTGGTTTTTGCGGGTGGGAGAATGGGGGAAAAATTCGAAAGTCGAAATGTGGGGTGTCAATTTATATGTTTCTTACATGCAGAATCGAATAAAAAAAAAATCAAGGCGATTGGGTTAAGTGTAAGAATAGTATTTTGTACTAAACTTCGCCCATCAATAAAGACGTTTATTATTATTATTGTTATTATTATTATTATTATTATTATAGGACTAATCATTGATTATAAAAAACAAATGTACTTCAACAATCGTGTAATTATGTAATCATCATCATCAAAAAGAAAAAAACTAATTTTTAAATACAAAAAAATACCAATACCAATTCATTTATTGCATAAATTAATTTTTAAATTTTTATTATTATTTTTTTTAAATACTTTTTACTGTTACCTAGCATAAGATAATCACTACTCTGGAATTTGTTATTGTAGATTTTGATATACTATATATACAGATAATAATTATTAGTAACAATAAATAGAATGAATGCATATATAAGAGATTATGATCCTGTAACCATAGAAACAAAAATAGCAAAAAATGTATCAGAGGCTAAAGACATCATGCTCAATACTACTGCTACAAACTCGGCTACAAATAACTTTTTAATTTTTCATAACAATATAAGAAGTATTGCAAAAAACAATGATGAGTTGCAAGTCACATTAAGCGAATTTGGTCCTATGTTTGATTGTATTATATTATCTGAAACATTTAGAATTGACAATGTGGACGTGTTCAACATACCGGGGTACAATTTAATATATAATGAGGGTAAGTAAACAAAAATGACGGTGTTATAATATATATTAAAACACATATCAACTATGACTATGAAATCGTGTATATTGATAATATTAAAGCTATTAATTTGAATATAATATACGAGCAAAAACAAATTCAACTATTGGCTGCTTATAGATCTCCGTCACTGTGTCCCTATAGGTTTAATGTGGCTTTAATGTCCTATTTGGAGTCCTGTAAAACATATGATATTAATTTAGTAATAGGCGACTCAAATATTGATATCCTTACAGATAATGATTACTCTCAAGAGTATCTAAATATTTTGTATGAGCATGGATATTATCCCACCATCAATAACCATACTAGAGTACAAAGAGAAAGTAAATCGTGTCTTGATCATATTTTTCTGAAAACAAAAATTCCATTAAACAATTTTATACCTATGATATTGCAAACAGACATAACAGATCATTATTCGACAATACTTCAGTGCAGCTTTTCAACAAAAAATAAAGAGCAAATAAGTAATAAATTAAATCACAAAAGCTTCATAAATTACAATAAATTGAATGATCTCTTAAATCTAGAAAGTTGGGCAGATATTTATTCAGCTGATAATGTAAATTTATCGACAGACACTTTTTTAAGTGTATTACAGGAAAACATAAGCAAGTGCACAGAATCGCGAATAATTAAAAGAAATACACAAAAAAGGAGTAAGTGGATAACAAATGGATTAGTAAAATTTATTAATAAAAAAAACAATTTATATTTTAAAGTTCAGAGAAATCCAAATGACACAAATATATTAAATGATTATAAACAATATAAAAATAGGCTAACTGAATTAATTAAAATTACAAAATGTAACTATTATAAAACAAAAATTAATAACAATAAAAATGATTCCAAAAGCTTATGGCAATGTGTAAAAGAAGTGAATGCCCAAGATACAAATACGCACATAAAAAGTATAGAAGTGGGAAACATAATAATTACAGATAAACATCAAATGGTAAATCAGTTTAACAGTCATTTTGCGGAAGTAGGACAAAAATTAGCTGAAAATATAATATGTTCCCAAGAGAAAGAATCAGACAAAAAACATGAACAACTGAACTCTGTATTTTTTGGCCCAACCACTGAATATGAGGTAAAAAAGCATGTGTTAGAATTAAAACCAAATAAATCTCCAGGTATGGACAATATTACAGCAGAGACTTTAAAAAAAATTATTGATTTTGTTGTTAAACCTTTAACTTATATTTTTAATAAATCTCTAACGAGTGGTATATTTCCAAATATATTTAAAGTCGCAGTTATAAAACCATTATTCAAATCTGGAAATAAATTACACATAAAAAATTACCGGCCCATATCACTTATATCAAATATAGCCGAATTTTTAGAAAAAATTGTTAAAGATCGTAGTTATACCAATAAATTCGATCTCATATCCGACAAGCAATTCGGTTTTAGGCAGGCCAGATCAACACAAGATGCTATAGCATATTTAACATCAAAAATATATGAAGCAATAGATGAAAGTACACCCGCACTGTGTGTCTTTGTTAATCTGGCGAAAGCGTTTGACACTGTTTGTCATGAAAATTTGATGAGAACTTTAGAGAAAATCGGTTTCCGCGGACCTGCTTATAACCTCCTTAAAAGTTACTTGACTGGTAGAACTCAGCGTGTAATGATAGATGATATTATTAGTGAGGAAAAAGGTGTATTCTACGGAGTACCACAAGGTACAGTCCTCGGACCGATATTATTTACGCTATATGTAAATGATTTATTTTACTTACCCAGTTCAGGGGATATCGTCAGCTTCGCGGATGATACGGCTATCATTTACAAGGATTCATCTTGGGAGTCTCTGAAACACAAGGTTGAAAAGGACTTTAAAATTATTATAGATTTTTTCAGAAATAAAATACTTACCATAAATACAGAGAAAACATATTTTATACCATTTACTAGTTATCCACAAAACTTACCTTAACAAAATTTCAGTAAAATGTGGTCAAGATACCTTCGACATCACGTCTGCCGAACGCATCAAGTACTTAGGTATCACTGTTGATCGATTCTTCAGATGGGATATACAAGTCAATAACATTACAAAAAAATTAAGATACTTATTACCTATATTTAAACTCTTTAAAAAATTTTGTGATGTAGAACAATTAAAAATTTTGTACTTTGGCCTTGTTCAGTGTCATTTATCTTATGGTATACTAGATGGGGAGGTGTCACTAACAATTACCTACAAAAACTGGAAACTGTTCAAAAACGTATAATTAAAGTAATTTATAATAAACCTCAATTATATTCTTCTGATGAATTATATAGGGACACAAAACTATTTGATTTACGTCAACTATTTTGGTTAATCAGCAAAAACAAAAATCATGTATTACTAAAATAGAACATAGTCATGAAACCAGATATAAACAGCAATGCATTAAAGTGCCAAAGTGTCTAAAAACTATTGGCCAAAGATGTTATATATTTTTATCACCCAGAATATATAATTGTATACCTGTATGTTTAAAAGAGTTAAATTCAATTAGTTTATTTAAAAACCGGATAAAAAAGTGGATTCAGGATAAACCAAGAAACTACATCCATCAGTTTATTGATGTAAAAAATTCTTAGAGTATATATACTATTTTTTGAATATTTATATAATAAGGTTCTTAATTAGAAAAAAGGAATAATAGTATTTCATTTTATTTCTAATTCTCTCATTCATTTTATTTATTATTAAAAATGTTTTTTGTACTTAACTGCTCTGTTAAATTATGTGTTTTATGTAAGTAAAAATTCACCCACACACAAGGTTACTTCCGTGGGATTTTTTTATTTGCTAAATGTTATTTTCTATTTATATGCAATGGTACTTAAATTTGTATTTCATTTTGGTGAATAAATTATTATTACTATTATTATTATTATAAAAGGTGAATTTCCATCAATGTCCTCATGTAGGTAGTATAGAAGTTCCGTCTTCAAATTCGAATGCAGCCGGGATTTCCCTTTGAGTAGGCGCTTCCTTCACAGATTTTACACAAAGCAGAACACTTCATACCGGTTTTCACACAGGAACATCTTTGCAGGAATAAAATATCAACTTCTGGATGGCCTCAGGGACAGGGTTAAGAGTTGGTTGCAAAACATTCTTTTTACTGTTGTGGAACCAGTTTATTTCCTTGCCATAGATGTACTTAGTAGAACGTATGATATGAGTGTTGGACAGCACTGGCTGAGGAAGTGATTCCAGTTTGGTAATATTTTTTGCTACTGACCTCTGGAACACGAAATGGCAAAATGCATCAAGCGTTTTATGTTTTCCATCTTTGAAACCATATAAGTAGAGGAAAAGAGTTTCCCCTAATTTTTTGAAAGACTTCTAACAGCCATCTCTATAACCTAATTTAGCTATAACTCTGACAGCCTTTCTTTGCTTTGAAAAGACATTCGTAGCTTGTACCGAGTGTCCCCACACTAAGATTGCATGAGAGAGAGCTAAGTGAATTAGTCCGTGATAAGCTGTCACTAATGTTGATTGCGAAACAATATTTGACAAATTACGTAGTAAAAAGATATTGCTAGACATTCTTTTACAAACATAGTTTGTATGTGTTTCCCGGGATAATTTATGATCCAAGTTAAACCCCTAAGAATTTTACACTATCAGATGAATTAATGTTTAATGAATGATGCTTTAAACTAAAAACCATTGATTTCGTTTTTCATTATGTAAGACTAGTTGGTTGCTTACAAACCAATCTCCAATTATTGTGTGTTTAGTATCATTTACATTAGACAAAAGAGTGTCTTTGTTATTGTAAATTAATGTCGTATCATCTCAGAAAAGTGTGAATTTAGGTACTGATGTACAGCTTGGTAAATCATTAATATAAATGAGGAACAGTGTAGGGTCTAATACTAAACCCTGAGGTACACCCAGTTTTGTGGCACTTAAATTTGAATTTAAGTTTTGAAATTGTACAAATTGAGTTCTGTCTTCAAGATACGACTTAATTAAACGACTACTATCTGTATAGAACTTATAAAACGACAATTTAATTAATAAAATGTTATGGGACACACAGTCGAAGGCTTTGCTCAAAGCAAGAAACTGTGCGTACAAAAATTCCTTCTCCTCGAAAGATTTGTTTATTTATGTCGATTAAAGGTTTATTGCCAACGCCTTGCGTTTTTTTGCCCTAAAACTAAACTGGCAGTTATTAAATAGGTATTCTGTATTATGAAATTATAGAAATTATCTGTAAATGTTTTTATAATCAACGAATCCGTATCTGTAAGCAAAGAAGCATTATCGACGAAATGTCTTTTGATAACATCGTAGAAAAAGCTGTATAATGGATTTTTTTCCAATCAAGGAATGTTCAATTTTGCTTTAAATATTACCGTCACTTGGGTACACCCTGCCGCTGTTTTAGTAAGTAAGTCCTGTACTAGTTAAGTTATTAATGAGTTGTTAAAAAGTCCGCTGGTAAACAAGCATTCAAGTAATTAATTGATTAATTTTCGACAATACCTCGTATAAGTAAAATCCAAGAAATATTATAAATAATGGTCGAGTTGGAAATAAAAATCATTCGTTACTAAAAATGTTACTCCTTGCCCGTTTTAATCCGTTTCTTTTTGCAACATAGTATAGAAATTGCAAGTAACGCATTTCCGGTTATTGACGCTCTGAATGAATACTCCAAATTGCATAATCCGCTTGCACTCTGCAACGAACGTCGTGTTGAGCATACGATCCCATCGTGTCAAATCAGTACGCCGCTCTTAACACGACATATGGATACGTCAGAAAGGTAATAAAAAGAAAAAATCGCCCTCGAGTGGACATCAGATCCGATCCACCTTCAGAAGTGCCAGATCAAATCAAAGCCGTCTACAGTTTCGCGCCGCCGCTCCGAGTTAAATAGTAAATTCCGTCAGAACGTTATTTGAAAATAATTTTGGTAAGAATACACCGTAGTCCACTGCATTTTGCAGATACTGCTTTCAGTTAAGTATAAATATTCAAAGGTCTTTGTGTCCGCACGTATTGTTGTATTATACTACCCAATCAAACCAGAGCTAATTAGTAATACCTCCGTTGGTCTTTTGTTTGTTAATAAATGCAGCAGCCGCTGAGGTTTGTTCGCTAGGGCCACCTCAAAAGCCCCACTGCATAATAGGTTACCGGAAAACCTACGATAAACTCAATAGCCATTATATGCATCAACTGGGAGGATTTGTTCGCTAGGGCCATCCAAACGGGTGATCTGCATAGAACTGGCTCGTGAAACTTACGTGTAATAACATAAGCATTAACAAATAGCTCTACGTTTGTGGCAGTAGTTTGCCGTGTATTTAAAAATTCCGTATAGCCTAGAATATCTACAGCTAATCGATTGCCCGCCGTGCATAATACATCCTAGTGGAAAGGTCCGTTTGCTTGTCGTACATAAGAATTCATTAATCCCACGTATCCGAAAATTCCGACGCAAAAGCACGTACAGATTCTTGATTGCTAGCTCGATTTGTTTTTATCATTTTGAAATAGTTTTATACACACTCGACTGTACAGTCGTGGAGGTTTTTAGAGTAAATTAATTTGTTCATTATTATCCTTGAATAAATCCGTTATTTTAAAGAGGTAAAATTCACGAGTAATTATTTCTGTCCAAAAATTTCTGATTAACCCGTTTGAGTAGGGGTTGAAGTCCTTTAGACAGACCCCCAACTTACGACCCGCTGGCATTATCCGTATCTCCAGCTGTTAGCTACCCCGGATTGCTTTCCCAAATAAGAAAGCCAAAAAGTGCTGTCCTTTGCACTCAAAAGTTAAAGTACTGGCGCCCGAGATTTCCATATAAAAGATTACGTAAGTATCTGGAAAAGCAGCCATCGTTACAATACTGTCTTCGACAACTCCAGGATTCAAAAACCAACGTAAATTGGTTTGTTGTAGTTTACCCATATGGATGGCTACAAAATCGTCAGTAAATATTGAGTTATTAAATAAATTCGAGTTTTCAAAATAGGAAGTAATTTTGTAATTTTAATACAATTTCAAAAATTTTAGCAAAGATAGATATGATGATGATTGACCTGTAATTAGCAGGATCATCAATAGAATCTTTTTTGTCAAACTTTTGACGATTTAAGTATTTTGGGAAAACTTGATTTATTAATTTAGTTAATAGAACAAGGAATGTATGTATTCATATCATAAGAATCTTTGCTATATACATTTTTGAAATATTAATTATGTCAAGAATCTGTATATAGGACACTTCTAAAAAATCAAATTCTCACTCTAAGTTGCATAAAACAGAATTATTTAGGTAGTTTTAACAAAATATATGTGCAGGTGGTAAAGTTTTTATTAGGGCAAATCTTTTTTATCTATATTTTTTTATTTTCTTTTTATATTTTCAAGATTACAATATTTTTTTCTATTCAGTGATTAGTCCTATCGCCTTGATTTTGGTTTTATTCAATTCTGCATACAAGAAACATATCTATAAATTGACACCTCACACTTCGACTTTGGAGGAACTCAATTTCTCCTAAATTCTCCCACTCCCCCACCCCCAAAAACTAATTTCCACCCCTAATTCATTAAGGACACTTTAATTATTAAAAGAAACAAAATTTAAAGACATTTTGACACCTTGTCATTGTTTTATTTGACATCTTGCATAAAGCCACAGCACACTCGACAATTTGTGCTTCTATAAAGATTTGTTTGTAGTTACCTCTTTGAGGTCGCTAATCTTAGCTGTTCCTCTACCAATATTGCATGGTTAAAAGATGTAGCTTTTAGATACAGATGTATTATACATTTTTAATGGGACCCACTGTATATAAGATGCAGGGTGTCCCATTAAAAAACCAATTACAATCATTCGGGAATTGGCTTTTCTATTTCCATTAACCATTATATCGGAAACAGAAAATTATTTTCAAAATAGTCAAAAAAACTTGAAGCCATATATTATGTACGCATTGACGAGAATCTTACATCAATATCCTGAAAGATTAAGTAGATACAAACTATTAAAATGCATCAAAATGTAATGGGATACGACTTGTAAGTCGTGTTTCACCGTTATTATTCTATTATTACGTAAGTTTCCACAACCTCCTGTAGGACAGGGTCAAAGATGGTAAACTGCAGAATAATTGGTGCAAGTCTTTCTGTAAAAGGCATCTCTTCAAAGAACCCCAAATAATGGAGAGCTCAAGAGCCAAGCAATCTAATGATCCTTTTGTGAATTACGATTATTTTACTAAATTTAAAAAAACACTTAAGGAAAATCATTTAAAGATGCACCAGAACCGAAATTCAATTGTAATGGGAAGGGTTCTATTTTAGATCCAAATAATACTAAAATTTTGTCAACAATTAGTCAGTCAACCCACGTGAGTTACTTTTGGTAGTGAACGTGAAACGAGAACAGTACTTTCCTCTTTATCTCTAGCTGGAAGAAAACTTCCACGACTTACCTATTTTGCACAAGAATAAATGGAATTAATAATTGGATAACGCACATTTCCAATCACATCATAGACTGGTTAGATGGCAGAAAATAATTTTAAGTCATGATACATGAAAGTGTTTGTTTCAAATGTTGGAACTCCAGCTCTGTTAATATACGACAGCCATTTGTCTCACACCAGCACTGAGTTAGTTGAAACTGCAATAGAATATAACATTATAATACTGAAGCTACCTCCACATAGATACCATATATTACAGCTGTTGAATATGGCTGTAGTGTCTAGATAAGATACTGTATTAGTGGATTAGTGTAGATATTTGAGTAAGTCCGAGTTTGCTGTTTTAGTTGGACAAGTCGTGGAGTGAAGGTTATGTCAATCTATAAAAATGTTAATATCGAATTAAGAAATATTTGAAAGTATTTTGCTCTTTAGCATTAAACAAACCAGGACAAAGGAGAAGGTTAAAAGGGTAACAGGTATTTTGGAAATAAACAGAAGCTAGCTGACTACTTAGAAAACCTAAAAAAGAAAACAAATTAAAATTAAAAAAAATACCGGAGAAAAATAAATAAAGGGTGTAATAAGAATATATACCAATGAGAAACTATTTTGTTTGTCACTAATATGGTGAAAGTAACTCTCTAATAATTTGCCGCATGTCATGAATAAACAATAAAATCAACAACTGCCTCATTTACTCAAGGGTAAAAGACTGATATACGAGCGATTTAAATGAGGTAATTAAGACTTCCAACATTCTATCAATTTTTACTTATTGCTTCTAGTTGCAGACATTCGTGTCTATAGTTTGTTTTTATACAGATCCGAACATCCGACATAACGATAATGATATACAAACGAAAAGTACATAGCTTTATATAAGGAACAAAAAGCACAGTTCCCATCGACCTACATTTCGAATCTAATAAATCAAAATGTAGAAAATGCATGCTACATTGTAGGAATCAGTAAGATGTGCTTTTGTGAACCATAAAACAATCTGTACACTGTACAGTAGTTTCGGAAGCATTTAGATCTCAATCTCCAGCAACTGGACGTTCATGTTCTTCCATTTATCCTACAGAGTGTGTATTGTAGAGGATGGAATATTACGTATAGTTTTTTAAGAAGAGTTTTTTTTTTAAAGTAAAAGTGTAAAACTCCAAAAAAAAAATTAATCTTTTCAATCATGCCCTCTCTATCAAAAATAAAGATATTCTTAGAAAGAACAAAATAGACTAGGCAGTATTTTTTTTACATAATCCTGTTTTATACATAATACTAGTTATAAAAGTTCAAGTTCCCACGCGGCAACCCGATCAGATATTGTTTAAACTGAAACTGTTTAAATAAATGAGAAGAGGTAACGTTCTTTGATTATTCAATTTTTTTTCATATTCTTTGGTACAATACCAACATACCAACATATTAAAAAATAATAAAAATTATGCAAATATATTTTTTTCACATACTTTGAGATGTTAACAATAGCCCAGTCAATGAATACAAATGATCTTGCAAAAGGTCGGGAAGTTTTGAAACTTGGCACATACTTAGATCTTGAGGTTCTCAATGAGCACCTGATTTTGCGAACACGGCGTGGCGCCGCTCGCGACGCCATCTTGAAAAAATGGCGCATGAAATTAGAAAATTAGCCATATCTTCCTTACCGTACGTTTTATTGGAAAAGTACCCCTATTCAAAATTATTCCCTATAAAATTGTCTCTTTACTATTTTTTTGTATGATTAATATTTACAGAGATATAGCATCTTCAATTGGAAAAAAGAGTTTTGCCTTAAAATATAAAGCAATTTGTTTCACCAACTATTGGCAACGGTTGCCCGACGTTAGGGAAACAATGTTTTATCACCTATAGCAACGCTATAGATGAAAAAAAATGTAAGTTGTGATATTTTTCTCGTTTCCACATCACCTATGAGGTAGAGAAATCGGCGGTTTTTTTTTATGTGGCATCCCCAGTAGGTCTAATCCACAGATCTGACTATCTAAATCAAAGTCCCGACGGACCGGCGCAATCGTCATCCGACATCTCCGCATCTTCTATGACATCCTCAGCAACACTATTTATATTCTGAAGCACGTTAAGTTCGTCGTCATGGTCATCATCCAGACATATGTCGGCTACATTGCTGCATGCATAGTAAACAATTGTATGAGTATATATTTCTTACATCCATTAGTCTATTCTCTGTGTACAATGCATTAGTTGAGTATAGTCTATGTTTATTAAAAATAACTTTTAAAGTTGTATTTTGAGTAGTTTGTAAATTTTTTAATACGTTATTAAATAGCCCACCCCAAATTATAATACAATATCTTATAACAGACTCCACCAATGCATCATACACATCAAGCAAACATTTTTTATTAAGAATATATCTTAGTTGGTAAAATTTAAACGTTAGTAGATAGGCTATGGGGCTATCGGGTCAAAATCCCATGTTATTTCTTATGGAGGTTCATCCTGGTCATTTTTGTTCCCTTTTACCCCCTCCACTCCCACCTGCTGAAGACCTGGAGGATGTCTTCATAGGTAGAGAACAAACTAATGTAGGTGGCTCAAGGTTAAAGCTAGCGACTTGTTGAGACTTGTCTGTAGGCGGTTTTAGAACAAAGGAGTCTGTGTGGGTGGTTCCAAGAATAGCTGTCAGATATATGTAAACAAGCTGTGATTAATGGTTTCCGGCGTAATCAATGAGTCATTCTGCGTTCAAGGTTAAAGCTAGCGACTTGTCTGTAGGCGGCTAGATCAAAGGAGTGATTAATGGTTTCCGGTGGTGAGTACGTGACTAAAAGAGCAACATCCATTTCTAAGAATGGCACACGTGTGCGTTCAAGGCTAGCGACTTGTCGAGACTTGTCTGTAGGCGGCTAGATCAAAGGAGTGCGGCGTGTGGGTGGTGAGTACGTGACTAAAAGAGCAACATCCATTTCTAAGAATGATGGAACACCTGCGTTCAAGGTTAAAGCGCTCTAGTTTTAGAACAAAGAAGTCTTTGATGGTGTGTGAATAATGGCTTCCGGCCGACCGCTAGCGTTCAAGGTTAAAGCGTTCTCACGGTTTTTTTGCTGACTCGCAATGAAGTATGGGGAGGGGGAAAGGATATAAAAGTCAGCGTATCATTATTCTAGGCTTAATAGTTCAGCAGTCTGTACACTTCATAGTTCAGCAGTACATTTCATAGTTTTTGGTGTTTTAGTGTGATTATCACTATTAATTATAATCTTAATAGTTCAGCAGTTAATAAGTCTGTACACTTCATAGTTCAGCAGTACATTTCATACTTTTTTGGTGTTTTAGTGTGCGCTATTAATTACAAAGTGAGTACATTTTAATCTTTTTTGTTTAAATTTCAAATCATGAATGTATAATATTTTTAGATGGCTAATTTATAAACTGAAAAAAATTGCGCTTTTAGAAACGAAACCACCCCCGTTAAGGTGTCCGACTTACCAATAAAGAGTCCTCAGCCAATATTATCAGCTCAAGTAGTGACCACAAAATTTGGTGATAGCATATTAATTGAACTGGAGGATAATAAGGCTTTTCTGCCGAAAAGGGTGACGCCTTTAATAAGAAACAATTTATCTGATTTTACCGAAGGCAAATACAGCATTATTTTTGGAGGCTTGAAGGACGTTAAGAGGTCGTCTATGGGGATAAGCTTTCAATTTGTAAAAAGTAAGTAAAGACAATTAAATTTTTTTAATTTTATTTTTTTAATTTTTTAATTTTTTTATTTTTTTAATTAATTTTATTTATTTATTTTTTTGATTTTAATTTTTTTTAATTTTTTTATTTTTTTGTTTTTTTGTTTTTTTTATTTTTAATTTTAATTTTTTTTTATTTTTTTATTTTTTTATTTTTTTTATTTTTTTTTTTTTTTTATTTTTTTTATTTTTTATATTTTTAATTTTTTTATTTATTTTTTTTATTTTTTATTTTTGCTCTAAAGTTTGTATGTGTTTTTTAGCTGAATCATTACAAGACCGCAGCAGCAGTACTAATTAAGATAAAATAGGATCGATATTGAAATCTGTATGTATAAATTTTTCTTTTATTCAACAATCAACATTGTGAAGTGCATTTAAGTAAAAATGAGTTCATTAGAAATTGCTAGTCTCAGCGACGAAATTGTAGCGAAATTTAAATCAGTCGAGGTAATTTTAGCTCAAAAAAGAAATTTTACGCCGTGGGAGAGAGCCACTTGGCTTAAGCAACTAAAACAGCATATCAGGCTTTTTAATAAGGCGATTCGCGATTCAGATCTAGCTGTAGGTACCCTGAGAAAACTACAAACTAATCTCGGGCATCTTAAACGATTTAAGAAAGTAATTGAACATTTAAATCGTATTGGAGGAGGAGGCGCCGCGCCAATGAAAGAAAATCGTAGTGATATGGTGAAATGGGACGAGATAATTTCAGTTTTTCAGGGTCGAGTACGTACGGAAACAATAATAAATTTAACACACAAAGATATTACTCAATTTTTAGATGATGCTTTTTACTTGTTTAAAAATAGGGTTATGAATGTATTGAAAAAAATGCATACTCTTAAAGTGAATACCTGTTTCTGTGGTGAATTTCTGAGAAAATCCTATTGATTAGCTCTATTTAAAATTAATTTCACATCCTAAATTCCAAGAAAAATGTTTAAATTTCGCATCAAAACCAATCATATTTCATAATAAAGAATCTCTTTTAATTTTCAAATTTCCCGCCAAAAACCAATCATATTAGATTTCATAAAAATCGTTCAAGAATATTTCAATTTAGCAATAAAAATTTCTGAACGTTCTAGAATTTCTGAGAAAATCCTATTGATTAGCTCTATTTAAAATTAATTTCACATCCTAAATTCCAAGAAAAATGTTTAAATTTCGCATCAAAACCAATCATATTTCATAATAAAGAATCTCTTTTAATTTTCAAATTTCCCGCCAAAAACCAATCATATTAGATTTCATAAAAATCGTTCTAGAATATTTCAATTTAGCAATAAAAATTTCTGAACGTACTAGAATTTCTGAGAAAATCCTATTGATTAGCTCTATTTAAAATTAATTTCACATTCTAAATTCCAAGAAAAATGTTTAAATTTCGCATCAAAACCAATCATATTTCATAATAAAGAATCTCTTTTAATTTTCAAATTTCCCGCCAAAAACCAATCATATTAGATTTCATAAAAATCGTTCTAGAATATTTCAATTTAGCAATAAAAATTTCTGAACGTACTAGAATTTCTGAGAAAATCCTATTGATTAGCTCTATTTAAAATTAATTTCACATTCTAAATTCCAAGAAAAATGTTTATTTTTCGCATAAAAACCAATCATATTGCATAATAAAGAATCTCTTTTAATTTTCAAATTTCCCGCCAAAAACCAATCATATTAGATTTCATAAAAATCGTTCTAGAATATTTCAATTTAGCAGTAAAAATTTCTGAACGTACTAGAATTTCTGAACACGCTCTGATCACGTGATCTATTTTCAGGTTATATCTCACCGCTACTCATCGGCTCAACTTTAATAAAACTGGAGGAAATGAAGACTTCTCCTCATTCAACAGTTTGTCATTGAACAAGCAAAATGTCAGCTAAAGATATTTTAAAATATTTGTGTATGAGCATTGCTGCTCTGCTTAGCGTTCTGTCCACTACATATAGTGAAGATACGGCCAAGGATGGTCTCAGACAATGCACCAAGGCCATACGGAATATAAAAAAACAGATGAAAACAGCTAAGACTATGGGAGAAAGGCAGAGCTTATTAGCATCACTGGCACAAATCAAAAGTTTTAGGGCGAAAATTAAGTTTGAACAGAAACGTGGTGCAGGGATGGCACCAAGGAAGGAAACTGCAAAACATAGGGTTCATTGGGATGATACGGACGCGGCATTCACTAGTCGCATCCGTACTGGAGTCATCTCCAATTTAAAACATACCGATCCCAAGCTGTTCCTCAAAGACTGTTTTGATTTGTTTAAACGTCGCATCGCCAATGCTCTGAAAAAGGACGAGACCATTAAGGTTAATGCTGTGTTTGGGGGACAGTTTATTCTTCAGAAAGCAGATAGGGTCATAGAGGAATTTAAGTATTTTAATACTAAGAATGCCCCAATCTATCGGAACACTGATATAGAACAATGGTTCCAAAAGTATGTTGTTGACCCTATTTTAACGCAGCTGGAAGAGTTCCAGGAAAGAGACTCTGGATTTTCGTTGAAGGCCATCACCAATTTAGGCATTAACATTAATAAATTTACACCCCAGCTTGGTTCATCGTACATTGATTTACCGGAAAAAATTACTAAAAAGCGGGCATGTATCAACATCAAAAATGACGACAACGCCTGCTTTGCGTGGGCAGTTACTTCAGCCCTTTATCCAGTTGATTGGGGATGCAATCCAGGCAGAACATCCTCCTACCCGCATTACTCTGAAGTTTTAAACCTAACCGGTATCCAGTTCCCTATGACCTTGAAGCAGATACCTCGCTTTGAAAAGCAGAACCTGATATCGGTTAATGTTTATCTGCTACAGAAGAAGAAGAAAGCATTTGATGTGCACCCAGTTTATCTAACTAAAAATAAACTGGCTAGACATGTCAATCTTCTATTGGTTCAAGATCACTATGATGAGGAAGAAGAAGAAGAAGAAGGCGACATACCCAGCAACCCCCTCCAGTACCACTATGTATGGATTAAGGATCTATCCAGGCTAGTATCCAGGCAGCTAAGCCACCACAAAAGCAAAAAATACTTTTGTGACCGCTGTCTGCACTATTTTTACACTCAACCCAGCTTGGATAAACACACAGAGGACTGTATTAATATGAATGAGTGCAAAATCCGACTGCCCACCGAGGACCAGAAAATGGTAGAATTTAAAAATTATAAAAACAAGGAGAAGGCGCCATTCATTATTTATGCTGACCTTGAGTGTGTACTGAAGCCAACAGATGGAGGGGGCAAATATCAAGAGCATGTGCCATGTAGTGTAGGCTACTACGTCAAGTGTTCCTATGATGACTCATTGTCCTTTTATCGATCGTACCGAGGCGAGGATTGTATGTCATGGTTTGCTCACGAAATGAAGAATTTGCTGAGGATGTGGAAACCGTTTTCTTATGTCCCTTTGATATGACATTGACAGCTGAACAACAAGCTGAATTTGATAAAGCCACGCATTGCCACATCTGTGAACGGGCCTTCAGTCCGGAAGATGTTAAAGTACGGGATCATAATCATTTAATTCCAGAGAATAATTATAGGGGTGCAGCTCACAATTCTTGTAACATTAATTACAAGGATAAGGTGAATATACCGATTGTCTTTCATAATTTATCAGGATATGACGTACATTTCGTATTGGAAAATATCGCGAATGACATGCCGGGTCGCGTTGATTTATTGCCCATAACCAAAGAAAAATATATTTCATTCACAAAAAATTTAGAACAAAATTTAATTAAATTCAGGTTTATAGATTCTTTTCGATTTATGGCGTCTTCGTTAGACACGTTAGCTTCATATTTAGAAGATTATCCTCTTTTAAAAACACAGTTCCCCAAAGTGAGCGAGGAACAGTTTAAATTGCTAACTAAAAAAGGTGTATATCCATACGATTTCATGGACAGCTTTGAAAAATTCAATTTTGGCACTTTACCGGAACAAAGTCAATTTTATAACCGTTTAGAAGATAAAGATATAACAGATACACAATATGAGCATGCGCAACGGGTTTGGAACGCTTTTAATATCGAAAATTTAGGTGAATATTCAGATCTGTACATGAAAACGGATATCATTCTTTTGGCCGAAATTTTTGAACAATTTAGGGAAACCAGTATAAAAAATTATGGGTTAGATCCGGCACATTATTATACCTTGCCGGGGTATACTTGGGACTGCATGCTCAAGTATACCCGGGTAAATCTCGAGCTCATAACCGATATCGATATGGTCATGTTTATCGAAAGGGGTATTCGTGGCGGGCTAAGCCAATGCTCAAAACGCAAAAGCATTGGCAACAACAAATATCTACAAAATTTTGATCCCAGTAAACCGACTAATTATATATCTTATTTCGACATTAACAATCAGTATGGCTGGGCGATGAGTCAGTATTTACCATACGGGGGGTTTGAGTGGGTAGATCCAAACATTGACATTACAACTGTGTCAGACACATCAAATGTGGGTTATGTATTGGAGGTGGATCTCGAGTATCCCGAAAATCTCCATGATCTTCATAAAGATCTGCCGTTTTGTCCTGAACATAGGGCTCCTCCCAGCTGTAAAAACAATAAACTTTTAGCTACTTTAAACAACAAAACGCGGTATGTTATTCATTACATGGCGTTAAAACAAGCATTACAACACGGTCTAAAGCTAACAAAAATTCATAGAGTCTTGGCCTTTAAACAGAGTGCCTGGTTGAAGGATTACATTGACTTGAATACTTCGCTACGTCAGGCGGCAAAAAATGAATTTGAGAAAAATTTGTTTAAGCTCATGAATAACGCAGCATTCGGAAAAACGATGGAAAACATCCGCAAGCACTCTAATGTAAAGCTTGTTAACAAATGGGAGGGGCGCTATGGAGCAGAGGCTTTAATTGCTAAGCCCGAGTTCAAGGCGGCAACCATTTTTAACGAGAACTTGGTGGCTGTTGAATTAAACAAGACGGAAATTTATTTTAATAAGCCAATATACGTTGGAATGGCGATTTTGGATCTCGCAAAAACCACCATATACGACTTTCATTATGATTACATGAAACCCGAGTTTGGTGACGACTGCACCGTCCTCTATACTGATACAGACAGCCTTATATATGAAATAGCCGATAAAGATATATATGAAGTCATTCATCGCGATTGTCATTCACGATTCGACACCAGCGATTACTCCAAAGACAATAGGTATAACATCCCTCAGGTCAATAAAAAGGTTTTGGGTATGATGAAGGATGAATTTAACGGTGTACCAATCCAAATTTTCGTGGGGCTTAGGGCGAAAATGTATACTGTTAAACGAGCAGTGAATGATGGTGAGGCTTTATCAAATAATGTCGGGTTAACCAAAAAGATAAAGGGCATTAATAAATCAGTGATCAAAAATGTCATCACACTCGAAGATTTCATAGAGTGCGTAGATAATTTTAAAAATAAATTCATCACGCAAAATTTAATTAAATCGGAAAAACATCAGGTTTACTCCATCACCCAAGACAAAATAGCCCTCAGCCCGCACGACGATAAAAGGCACTTGATCGAGGGGTCATATGATACTCTGCCTTGGGGAAACATGGCTACATGTAATGATCTTTCTTAAACCTCCGAAGAAGAATAAACAACATACATACAACCATTCATCATCATTTTCAGCCTAACCGCCAAACAGTCAACATGCCTAGGGAGTGCGATTGGGGAAGAGCCTGCAACTGTTCAGAGTGCACACCTAACCTCAAAGATGCCTGTGAAAAATGTGGAGAAAAAGCTTACGGTGTTACCTCCATATACAGACGCGATAGACGAAACATTGGCTATTACGATTTCACAACATGCTGTTATAATTGCTATCAATTAAATGGGGGAATAAAACAAGCTTCCAGATTTCGGGATATGTGTAACCAGGTACAAGGATTACCTCTAATTGAGGAAACGGATTCTCTACCTGAAATACTTAAAAAGCATTTTGCTTTACAAATACCATTGATTGAAGATTTTCGTAAGATTACCAAGGAGATGCTACGTATAGAGATACATATGATGCTTTATAGTAATAAGATCAAGCACAGCACTGCATTAGCACCGATGATATTATGTAGTGACACGGATCCAATGCAATGGTTTGAGAGTATTGTATTGAATATGGTCGTTCAAGAGCTGCAGCAATATAGAAGCCCTATCACATTATTATCAATGACTGTGAATGTTTTATAATTTATGTATTACTTTTTACATATAATTTATATGTAATTTGTATATTCTCTAATCATATATTTCAATATTTATTTACTTTGCGTTCTATATCCTCAGTAAATATGTTTATATTTTAATATTTATTTATCTTTATTAAAACCTATATTTTATATTGTATTATGTAGCCTCTATAAATTGAGGACTCTATATATTTGTATTAACATAAATTAAGAATTGTATTATGCTTTATATTTATTCATGTTTTATATTATTTAAAATTGATATTATGTAGTCTCTATAAATTGGGGGCTCTATATATTTTTATTAACTTTAATTATGTATATACTTTATATTTTTATTCATGTTTTATATTATTTAAAATTGATATTATGTAACTTTAGCAAAATTGATCTTAATAAAATAATCAATTTATTTACATGTGTTTCATTTAGAAAACATTATTACCATCCTATCCTCTTCTAAAATTATGTGTTTCCTACTCTTGTGATCTGAAACAGAGAGAGAAAAGGTGGGAGTCAGACTAATTATAAATCTCAAGCTGTTAAATGATAATAGACAAAATCACAATTTAAATTTAAATGTCATAAAAGTTTACAATCTTACAAAACATAACCTCAATATCAAACATAAAAAGTTTTTAGAGGATAATGCTAAAAGCGTTCCCCCGTAAACAGTTAGGGATAATAATCTGTTCCTCTGTAAACAGTTAGGGATAATAATCTGTTTCTCTGTAAACAGTTAAGCATAATAAACAGAGTCTATAAGCCATTCGGGATAATGTTGAACTGATGAGGACCAATGAAATGAAACAGCATAGATGATGCCCCTAGTTGGTTTATATGCAGCGAGAGCAAATTTTTTAATAACAGTCATTGTTAAACAGGTAAACAGCTATTTTAAACAGGTAAACAGCTATTTTAAACAGGTAAACAGCTATTTTAAACAGGTAACTGTTTACCTGTAAACAGGTAAACAGCTATTTTAAACAGACCTCTTTAAAATATCTGTTTACCTGTATACAGACCTGTTTAAAATAGTTGTTTACCTTTACTATCCATGACATGCTCATGAATGTCCATGAATGCCCATGAAAAATATAAACTGATACGGGATATTACCAAATAGATCTGTATAGTTTGAGGATAATTCAACTTGTCTAGGACAGGCCAATGTTAGATTAGGTTGGGGAAGACAAGTTGAATTATCATCAAACTATACAGATCTATTTGGTAATATCCCGTATCAGTTTATATTTTTCATGGGCATTCATGGACATTCATGAGCATGTCATGGATAGTAAAGGTAAACAACTATTTTAAACAGGTCTGTATACAGGTAAACAGATATTTTAAAGAGGTCTGTTTAAAATAGCTGTTTACCTGTTTACAGGTAAACAGTTACCTGTTTAAAATAGCTGTTTACCTGTTTAAAATAGCTGTTTACCTGTTTAACAATGACTGTTATTAAAAAATTTGCTCTCGCGGCATATAAACCAACTAGGGGCATCATCTATGCTGTTTCATTTCATTGGTCCTCATCAGTTCAACATTATCCCGAATGGCTTATAGACTCTGTTTATTATGCTTAACTGTTTACAGAGAAACAGATTATTATCCCTAACTGTTTACAGAGGAACAGATTATTATCCCTAACTGTTTACGGGGGAACGCTTTTAGCATTATCCTCTAAAAACTTTTTATGTTTGATATTGAGGTTATGTTTTGTAAGATTGTAAACTTTTATGACATTTAAATTTAAATTGTGATTTTGTCTATTATCATTTAACAGCTTGAGATTTATAATTAGTCTGACTCCCACCTTTTCTCTCTCTGTTTCAGATCACAAGAGTAGGAAACACATAATTTTAGAAGAGGATAGGATGGTAATAATGTTTTCTAAATGAAACACATGTAAATAAATTGATTATTTTATTAAGATCAATTTTGCTAAAGTTACATAATATCAATTTTAAATAATATAAAACATGAATAAAAATATAAAGTATATACATAATTAAAGTTAATAAAAATATATAGAGCCCCCAATTTATAGAGACTACATAATATCAATTTTAAATAATATAAAACATGAATAAATATAAAGCATAATACAATTCTTAATTTATGTTAATACAAATATATAGAGTCCTCAATTTATAGAGGCTACATAATACAATATAAAATATAGGTTTTAATAAAGATAAATAAATATTAAAATATAAACATATTTACTGAGGATATAGAACGCAAAGTAAATAAATATTGAAATATATGATTAGAGAATATACAAATTACATATAAATTATATGTAAAAAGTAATACATAAATTATAAAACATTCACAGTCATTGATAATAATGTGATAGGGCTTCTATATTGCTGCAGCTCTTGAACGACCATATTCAATACAATACTCTCAAACCATTGCATTGGATCCGTGTCACTACATAATATCATCGGTGCTAATGCAGTGCTGTGCTTGATCTTATTACTATAAAGCATCATATGTATCTCTATACGTAGCATCTCCTTGGTAATCTTACGAAAATCTTCAATCAATGGTATTTGTAAAGCAAAATGCTTTTTAAGTATTTCAGGTAGAGAATCCGTTTCCTCAATTAGAGGTAATCCTTGTACCTGGTTACACATATCCCGAAATCTGGAAGCTTGTTTTATTCCCCCATTTAATTGATAGCAATTATAACAGCATGTTGTGAAATCGTAATAGCCAATGTTTCGTCTATCGCGTCTGTATATGGAGGTAACACCGTAAGCTTTTTCTCCACATTTTTCACAGGCATCTTTGAGGTTAGGTGTGCACTCTGAACAGTTGCAGGCTCTTCCCCAATCGCACTCCCTAGGCATGTTGACTGTTTGGCGGTTAGGCTGAAAATGATGATGAATGGTTGTATGTATGTTGTTTATTCTTCTTCGGAGGTTTAAGAAAGATCATTACATGTAGCCATGTTTCCCCAAGGCAGAGTATCATATGACCCCTCGATCAAGTGCCTTTTATCGTCGTGCGGGCTGAGGGCTATTTTGTCTTGGGTGATGGAGTAAACCTGATGTTTTTCCGATTTAATTAAATTTTGCGTGATGAATTTATTTTTAAAATTATCTACGCACTCTATGAAATCTTCGAGTGTGATGACATTTTTGATCACTGATTTATTAATGCCCTTTATCTTTTTGGTTAACCCGACATTATTTGATAAAGCCTCACCATCATTCACTGCTCGTTTAACAGTATACATTTTCGCCCTAAGCCCCACGAAAATTTGGATTGGTACACCGTTAAATTCATCCTTCATCATACCCAAAACCTTTTTATTGACCTGAGGGATGTTATACCTATTGTCTTTGGAGTAATCGCTGGTGTCGAATCGTGAATGACAATCGCGATGAATGACTTCATATATATCTTTATCGGCTATTTCATATATAAGGCTGTCTGTATCAGTATAGAGGACGGTGCAGTCGTCACCAAACTCGGGTTTCATGTAATCATAATGAAAGTCGTATATGGTGGTTTTTGCGAGATCCAAAATCGCCATTCCAACGTATATTGGCTTATTAAAATAAATTTCCGTCTTGTTTAATTCAACAGCCACCAAGTTCTCGTTAAAAATGGTTGCCGCCTTGAACTCGGGCTTAGCAATTAAAGCCTCTGCTCCATAGCGCCCCTCCCATTTGTTAACAAGCTTTACATTAGAGTGCTTGCGGATGTTTTCCATCGTTTTTCCGAATGCTGCGTTATTCATGAGCTTAAACAAATTTTTCTCAAATTCATTTTTTGCCGCCTGACGTAGCGAAGTATTCAAGTCAATGTAATCCTTCAACCAGGCACTCTGTTTAAAGGCCAAGACTCTATGAATTTTTGTTAGCTTTAGACCGTGTTGTAATGCTTGTTTTAACGCCATGTAATGAATAACATACCGCGTTTTGTTGTTTAAAGTAGCTAAAAGTTTATTGTTTTTACAGCTGGGAGGAGCCCTATGTTCAGGACAAAACGGCAGATCTTTATGAAGATCATGGAGATTTTCGGGATACTCGAGATCCACCTCCAATACATAACCCACATTTGATGTGTCTGACACAGTTGTAATGTCAATGTTTGGATCTACCCACTCAAACCCCCCGTATGGTAAATACTGACTCATCGCCCAGCCATACTGATTGTTAATGTCGAAATAAGATATATAATTAGTCGGTTTACTGGGATCAAAATTTTGTAGATATTTGTTGTTGCCAATGCTTTTGCGTTTTGAGCATTGGCTTAGCCCGCCACGAATACCCCTTTCGATAAACATGACCATATCGATATCGGTTATGAGCTCGAGATTTACCCGGGTATACTTGAGCATGCAGTCCCAAGTATACCCCGGCAAGGTATAATAATGTGCCGGATCTAACCCATAATTTTTTATACTGGTTTCCCTAAATTGTTCAAAAATTTCGGCCAAAAGAATGATATCCGTTTTCATGTACAGATCTGAATATTCACCTAAATTTTCGATATTAAAAGCGTTCCAAACCCGTTGCGCATGCTCATATTGTGTATCTGTTATATCTTTATCTTCTAAACGGTTATAAAATTGACTTTGTTCCGGTAAAGTGCCAAAATTGAATTTTTCAAAGCTGTCCATGAAATCGTATGGATATACACCTTTTTTAGTTAGCAATTTAAACTGTTCCTCGCTCACTTTGGGGAACTGTGTTTTTAAAAGAGGATAATCTTCTAAATATGAAGCTAACGTGTCTAACGAAGACGCCATAAATCGAAAAGAATCTATAAACCTGAATTTAATTAAATTTTGTTCTAAATTTTTTGTGAATGAAATATATTTTTCTTTGGTTATGGGCAATAAATCAACGCGACCCGGCATGTCATTCGCGATATTTTCCAATACGAAATGTACGTCATATCCTGATAAATTATGAAAGACAATCGGTATATTCACCTTATCCTTGTAATTAATGTTACAAGAATTGTGAGCTGCACCCCTATAATTATTCTCTGGAATTAAATGATTATGATCCCGTACTTTAACATCTTCCGGACTGAAGGCCCGTTCACAGATGTGGCAATGCGTGGCTTTATCAAATTCAGCTTGTTGTTCAGCTGTCAATGTCATATCAAAGGGACATAAGAAAACGGTTTCCACATCCTCAGCAAATTCTTCATTTCGTGAGCAAACCATGACATACAATCCTCGCCTCGGTACGATCGATAAAAGGACAATGAGTCATCATAGGAACACTTGACGTAGTAGCCTACACTACATGGCACATGCTCTTGATATTTGCCCCCTCCATCTGTTGGCTTCAGTACACACTCAAGGTCAGCATAAATAATGAATGGCGCCTTCTCCTTGTTTTTATAATTTTTAAATTCTACCATTTTCTGGTCCTCGGTGGGCAGTCGGATTTTGCACTCATTCATATTAATACAGTCCTCTGTGTGTTTATCCAAGCTGGGTTGAGTGTAAAAATAGTGCAGACAGCGGTCACAAAAGTATTTTTTGCTTTTGTGGTGGCTTAGCTGCCTGGATACTAGCCTGGATAGATCCTTAATCCATACATAGTGGTACTGGAGGGGGTTGCTGGGTATGTCGCCTTCTTCTTCTTCTTCTTCCTCATCATAGTGATCTTGAACCAATAGAAGATTGACATGTCTAGCCAGTTTATTTTTAGTTAGATAAACTGGGTGCACATCAAATGCTTTCTTCTTCTTCTGTAGCAGATAAACATTAACCGATATCAGGTTCTGCTTTTCAAAGCGAGGTATCTGCTTCAAGGTCATAGGGAACTGGATACCGGTTAGGTTTAAAACTTCAGAGTAATGCGGGTAGGAGGATGTTCTGCCTGGATTGCATCCCCAATCAACTGGATAAAGGGCTGAAGTAACTGCCCACGCAAAGCAGGCGTTGTCGTCATTTTTGATGTTGATACATGCCCGCTTTTTAGTAATTTTTTCCGGTAAATCAATGTACGATGAACCAAGCTGGGGTGTAAATTTATTAATGTTAATGCCTAAATTGGTGATGGCCTTCAACGAAAATCCAGAGTCTCTTTCCTGGAACTCTTCCAGCTGCGTTAAAATAGGGTCAACAACATACTTTTGGAACCATTGTTCTATATCAGTGTTCCGATAGATTGGGGCATTCTTAGTATTAAAATACTTAAATTCCTCTATGACCCTATCTGCTTTCTGAAGAATAAACTGTCCCCCAAACACAGCATTAACCTTAATGGTCTCGTCCTTTTTCAGAGCATTGGCGATGCGACGTTTAAACAAATCAAAACAGTCTTTGAGGAACAGCTTGGGATCGGTATGTTTTAAATTGGAGATGACTCCAGTACGGATGCGACTAGTGAATGCCGCGTCCGTATCATCCCAATGAACCCTATGTTTTGCAGTTTCCTTCCTTGGTGCCATCCCTGCACCACGTTTCTGTTCAAACTTAATTTTCGCCCTAAAACTTTTGATTTGTGCCAGTGATGCTAATAAGCTCTGCCTTTCTCCCATAGTCTTAGCTGTTTTCATCTGTTTTTTTATATTCCGTATGGCCTTGGTGCATTGTCTGAGACCATCCTTGGCCGTATCTTCACTATATGTAGTGGACAGAACGCTAAGCAGAGCAGCAATGCTCATACACAAATATTTTAAAATATCTTTAGCTGACATTTTGCTTGTTCAATGACAAACTGTTGAATGAGGAGAAGTCTTCATTTCCTCCAGTTTTATTAAAGTTGAGCCGATGAGTAGCGGTGAGATATAACCTGAAAATAGATCACGTGATCAGAGCGTGTTCAGAAATTCTAGTACGTTCAGAAATTTTTACTGCTAAATTGAAATATTCTAGAACGATTTTTATGAAATCTAATATGATTGGTTTTTGGCGGGAAATTTGAAAATTAAAAGAGATTCTTTATTATGCAATATGATTGGTTTTTATGCGAAAAATAAACATTTTTCTTGGAATTTAGAATGTGAAATTAATTTTAAATAGAGCTAATCAATAGGATTTTCTCAGAAATTCTAGTACGTTCAGAAATTTTTATTGCTAAATTGAAATATTCTAGAACGATTTTTATGAAATCTAATATGATTGGTTTTTGGCGGGAAATTTGAAAATTAAAAGAGATTCTTTATTATGAAATATGATTGGTTTTGATGCGAAATTTAAACATTTTTCTTGGAATTTAGAATGTGAAATTAATTTTAAATAGAGCTAATCAATAGGATTTTCTCAGAAATTCTAGTACGTTCAGAAATTTTTATTGCTAAATTGAAATATTCTAGAACGATTTTTATGAAATCTAATATGATTGGTTTTTGGCGGGAAATTTGAAAATTAAAAGAGATTCTTTATTATGAAATATGATTGGTTTTGATGCGAAATTTAAACATTTTTCTTGGAATTTAGGATGTGAAATTAATTTTAAATAGAGCTAATCAATAGGATTTTCTCAGAAATTCTAGAACGTTCAGAAATTTTTATTGCTAAATTGAAATATTCTTGAACGATTTTTATGAAATCTAATATGATTGGTTTTTGGCGGGAAATTTGAAAATTAAAAGAGATTCTTTATTATGAAATATGATTGGTTTTGATGCGAAATTTAAACATTTTTCTTGGAATTTAGGATGTGAAATTAATTTTAAATAGAGCTAATCAATAGGATTTTCTCAGAAATTCACCACAGAAACAGGTATTCACTTTAAGAGTATGCATTTTTTTCAATACATTCATAACCCTATTTTTAAACAAGTAAAAAGCATCATCTAAAAATTGAGTAATATCTTTGTGTGTTAAATTTATTATTGTTTCCGTACGTACTCGACCCTGAAAAACTGAAATTATCTCGTCCCATTTCACCATATCACTACGATTTTCTTTCATTGGCGCGGCGCCTCCTCCTCCAATACGATTTAAATGTTCAATTACTTTCTTAAATCGTTTAAGATGCCCGAGATTAGTTTGTAGTTTTCTCAGGGTACCTACAGCTAGATCTGAATCGCGAATCGCCTTATTAAAAAGCCTGATATGCTGTTTTAGTTGCTTAAGCCAAGTGGCTCTCTCCCACGGCGT
Organism: Rhagium mordax; assembly: GCA_963680705.1. Lineage (NCBI taxonomy): Eukaryota > Metazoa > Arthropoda > Insecta > Coleoptera > Cerambycidae > Rhagium > Rhagium mordax. The sequence goes on from OY796656.1 coordinate 13,970,181, forward strand.
AAAATTTCTTTTTTGAGCTAAAATTACCTCGACTGATTTAAATTTCGCTACAATTTCGTCGCTGAGACTAGCAATTTCTAATGAACTCATTTTTACTTAAATGCACTTCACAATGTTGATTGTTGAATAAAAGAAAAATTTATACATACAGATTTCAATATCGATCCTATTTTGTCTTAATTAGTACTGCTGCTGCGGTCTTGTAATGATTCAGCTAAAAAACACATACAAACTTTAGAGCAAAAATAAAAAATAAAAAAAATAAATAAAAAAATTAAAAATATAAAAAATAAAAAAAATAAAAAAAATAAAAAAAATAAAAAAATAAAAAAATAAAAAAATAAAAAAAAATTAAAATTAAAAATAAAAAAAACAAAAAAACAAAAAAATAAAAAAATTAAAAAAAATTAAAATCAAAAAAATAAATAAATAAAATTAATTAAAAAAATAAAAAAATTAAAAAATTAAAAAAATAAAATTAAAAAAATTTAATTGTCTTTACTTACTTTTTACAAATTGAAAGCTTATCCCCATAGACGACCTCTTAACGTCCTTCAAGCCTCCAAAAATAATGCTGTATTTGCCTTCGGTAAAATCAGATAAATTGTTTCTTATTAAAGGCGTCACCCTTTTCGGCAGAAAAGAATTATTATCCTCCAGTTCAATTAATATGCTATCACCAAATTTTGTGGTCACTACTTGAGCTGATAATATTGGCTGAGGACTCTTTATTGGTAAGTCGGACACCTTAACGGGGGTGGTTTCGTTTCTAAAAGCGCAATTTTTTTCAGTTTATAAATTAGCCATCTAAAAATATTATACATTCATGATTTGAAATTTAAACAAAAAAGATTAAAATGTACTCACTTTGTAATTAATAGCGCACACTAAAACACCAAAAAAGTATGAAATGTACTGCTGAACTATGAAGTGTACAGACTTATTAACTGCTGAACTATTAAGATTATAATTAATAGTGATAATCACACTAAAACACCAAAAACTATGAAATGTACTGCTGAACTATGAAGTGTACAGACTGCTGAACTATTAAGCCTAGAATAATGATACGCTGACTTTTATATCCTTTCCCCCTCCCCATACTTCATTGCGAGTCAGCAAAAAAACCGTGAGAACGCTTTAACCTTGAACGCTAGCGGTCGGCCGGAAGCCATTATTCACACACCATCAAAGACTTCTTTGTTCTAAAACTAGAGCGCTTTAACCTTGAACGCAGGTGTTCCATCATTCTTAGAAATGGATGTTGCTCTTTTAGTCACGTACTCACCACCCACACGCCGCACTCCTTTGATCTAGCCGCCTACAGACAAGTCTCGACAAGTCGCTAGCCTTGAACGCACACGTGTGCCATTCTTAGAAATGGATGTTGCTCTTTTAGTCACGTACTCACCACCGGAAACCATTAATCACTCCTTTGATCTAGCCGCCTACAGACAAGTCGCTAGCTTTAACCTTGAACGCAGAATGACTCATTGATTACGCCGGAAACCATTAATCACAGCTTGTTTACATATATCTGACAGCTATTCTTGGAACCACCCACACAGACTCCTTTGTTCTAAAACCGCCTACAGACAAGTCTCAACAAGTCGCTAGCTTTAACCTTGAGCCACCTACATTAGTTTGTTCTCTACCTATGAAGACATCCTCCAGGTCTTCAGCAGGTGGGAGTGGAGGGGGTAAAAGGGAACAAAAATGACCAGGATGAACCTCCATAAGAAATAACATGGGATTTTGACCCGATAGCCCCATAGCCTATCTACTAACGTTATATATCTAACTTTCTTTGTAATTGAATTTACATGTTCGTTCCATCTCAGGTGATGATCAATCATCAATCCAAGGTATTTAATTGAATGACATTTTTCAATTAGCGGGCAATCGCAATTTTGGCGATCACAATTGCTTTTATGCACTCTCAAAACTTGATGTTCTGGTTGATCATCAACTACTGAGATCGAAAATGCCAAAAATTTACTTTTAGCATTATTTAAACTTAATACGCTGTAGTTCAACCAATTATATATTTCAGATAGACCATTTTCTGCCCTTTCATAAACAGCTTCCCATGAGTCCCCAACAAATACCAGAGCTGTGTCATCAGCATATGATATTAAATGACCTTCAAAATTTTTTATACTAGCAATATTATTTTTATATACAAGGAAAAGTATTGAACCCAACACTGTTCCTTGGGGTACGCCCATGGTTATAGACAAGGACTCACTAAGAGAACCGTCTACTTTAACTCTTTGAGTTCTATTTGTTAGGTAATTTTTCAAAATACATAAGGTAGGACATACATCAGCTTGATCTGATGGTCTAGGAGCACTATGTCAGACTTATTGGCTCGAATTAGTCTGACAGTCGGGAAAGAGTAGTTCCAATAAATTCGGCATTTCTCGGCAATGAACGTATTTACTATTATTATTATATTATAACAAATGACAACTTATATTACTATAATACTATTTTTTTGCAGATCTTCATGTAAAATTAAGGCAACTATCTAAATCATTAATGAATGGTCGAAAACTAATTTTTCTATTTAATTTTAAACTGTTTTATAATAATTATTATTATTAACCTATTTTACTTTAGTATTCTCCCTTTACAATAAACAATTTTTCAGTTATTTATGGATGCTAGTGTAGTTGGGTCAATATTCATCATTTGAAAAATGAACGTACTTTTATACATCTAAAAAATGCGCTGTAAGACAAAACTTAATTTTTTTCCGAATTTGAGAAGCTATATCTCTGTAAATATTGATCGGACAAAAAAATAGTAAAAAGCTAAATTGTGAACAATTTTATAAGGAATCATTTTGAATAGAAGTATTTTTCCAATAAAAGGTACGGTAAGGAAGATATGGCTAATTTTCTAATTTCATGCGCTATTTTTTCAAGATGGCGTCGCGAGCGGCGCGACGGCGTGTTCGCAAAATCAGGTAGTCATTAAGGACGTCAAGATCTAGGTATGTGCCAAGTTTCAAAACTTCCCGACCTTTTGCAAACAAACCCTGTTTATATGTATTCATTGACTGGGCTACAATGAAATTCGTGAATTCGAATAACCATTTTTTCGTTCCATTGTCGCTTTTAATTATTGTTTCTTATTCCTATTAGGAAGTAGATTAGTAGAGCTTTAATCGATATAAATATCTGAAAATTTTGAAAATGACCAAAGAATATCTCTTTACTCTAAGCACACGTGATTCATTGTAATTTATAAACCTGGGAGCAAGAGTTTATTTTCGTTTCATAATAGTTTTTTTATTTTTTAATTTTGACACAATGCAATCTAAATTGAGTTGTGAATTCTCAATTAGATTCTGTATGTAGATATTGATTGAATTTAAAATCGAATACCTAATTGCTATCTGCAAACAATAGTTATAAGCCTCGTTATAAGCTTCCGTTAACAATACTCGGCAGATCATTTACGAAAAGTTCAATATGTAGGGGCCCCGGAGAAGAACCACGAGGGACACCGCTATATAAATTATGTTTCTGATTTGCACCCATTTATTTCAACAAATTGTTGATAATTTGACAGCTATGAACTCAATCAATCAGCCTGCTCTTTACAAAAGCCCTATACAGTGTGTCGCACTTAAGAGTGAAACGCCCTTATAACTTTTTTTATTTTTATCCGATTTAAACGAAAATTCACTCAAAGATAGAGCACATTAGGATCAACTTATGGCCAAAAGTCATTTGCCCCTTACTAATGCAAAGCCACCTACGATATCAAAATAAACGTGGAAAATCAAAAAAAACATATTAGGCATTTTTTTAACAAAAAACTTATTAATGAAAGTTGTTCGGAATTGTTCAACAACCAACAACCATACGTCCAAAATTTAATCAAAATCAAAAAATATTAATATTTTGTTTGAAAAAAGTCCGAAAATATCATTTTAATGGGGTATTGTATTATAATATTTTATTTTTTATAAAAATATAAAGAACTGATATCGTAAAATTATATTTTCAGTCTTAAAATTTTTTAAATCAAAATATCAATAGAGATTTTGGATATAAGGTTTTTAGCCAATTCTGAACAACTTTCATTAGTAAAATTTTCCGATTAAAAAATGCCTAATATGATTTCTTGATTTTTTTTGCGTTTATTTTGATATTGCAGGTGGCTTTGCATTAGCAGGGGGCGAATGGTTTTTAGCCATTAGTTGATCCTAATGGGATCTATCATTCAGTAAAATTTGGTTCAAATCGGATTAAAATGAAAAAAGTTATAAGGGTGTTTTTTTCTTAAGTGTCACACACTATATACACCGTGGGACAAATTTATTTGGAACTTTTTTCAATCTTTTATAATTTTCTTGATTTTGGTCCGATTTTAATGAAATATGAAACGCAGTAGAACAAGGCATATCTGAGTTTAAAAAATAATAATAAAGGAAAATTTAAGTATGGGGTTCATTTATATAGAGCCTTTTAAGGTTGCTGCAAAAATTACCCTGTTAATATTTAAAAGTAAAAAAGTATATTATTATTTTTGGCAATACATTTTTTTATTATATATTATTTTTTTAATTTACGCTTATTTAAGTCGTTTATTATTATTTTACGCACAGTGGTGCGTTTTATGTTCGTTTTTTAGAGATTTTTCTTGAACTCATTATACAGGGTGTTTCATTAATAATTGCACATAAGTTAACTGAACAATCACTGGCCCAAAATAAGTAGATGAAACCCAAAACACTTAGATAAAAATAAAAAACATTTACAGAAAAATCGATCTTGAAAAGATCTTTGTTTTGGTTTTTCCCATTTTTGACAATGTTCTTCCATAGTAACAGTATGATTTTTTTACATCATCTTAAAGTAGAGGTTTCAACGAAAAAAATTTCGTCCTGAAATTTTCAAAAATCAAAATTTTGTTAATCAACTTTTTTGATCGAAAATTGGACCTATTTTCGAATTAAATTAGCAATAAAATCAAGAAATAAATATTTTACTTCAAAAAAATTATAGCTTGTTTGAATCACAAAAATATACATTTTCACCAAATTTCATTAAAATCGATTTTTGAGGGAGATAAAAATAAAAAATCAAAAAATTGGATTTTGGCTTTTTTTCTCAATAGTTTTGAGGTTATGTTGAAAAATGGTTGAAATAAAAGTTGTAAATCTTTCAATTATCTACAACTTTTGCTTTTATTTTTTTCGATAGGAGGTCTAATGTTGTCGAAAATCGTAAAAATCACGTTTCACCCCTAAAAACACCCCTTTTCCCACACCCACCCTACTTCTGGTTAATTGTTGGGGTCCAATCGATTTTTTCCCATTTATATACCATTAATCCTAAGTTTCCCGACGATCTATATACTACAAAAAATTTTTGTCGATTTTTGGACTGTGACTATAAATATTTTCGTTACTTTCGCCTGTTTTCTTTCTTCCACGGCCTGACTTCATTTTAAGTGAAATATTATTTTCTCTCAAATGTTAAAAAAATAACTTACTGTGCTTACTTTCCAGTGTAACTCAGAAAACATTTTTACAATAATTCTTTCAGCATCGTAATATTAACAATTTTTTCCTGTTTTATTTTTTTTGCACACTCAGATATGCTTTGTTCTTGTGAGTTTTAAATTTCACTAGAATCGGACTAATACCAAAAAAATTTTATTAAAAAGAGTTCCAAATTGGGCCCACGGTTCAAGAGTAAAACATGGCCTACTAAATCTTGTAGTGACCACACACCATGGTAGTGACCAAGAACTTTAAACTATAAAATTCCAAGTTCATTTCTTTACTGCCACACCCTGTATAAAACCTTAAACCAAAAACGTTTATTATATCACATATAATATAACGTTTCATGTTATGACGTCTGAAAAAAAGAGTAATCCTTTTTCGTTGGGAAATAACAAACTTTTATATGCTGTAAATCTCCCGTACCTATTCACGACCATACTAGATCATTTACAGTCCGATAAAATACGCGGAAAAACAAAACAATTCGTTTACTTACACTGTCACAATCACAAGTCCTACATTTTTATATATAAATGTACGCGGTGTACCTAAAATTCATTGTAGCTTACTCATGAAAAAAATATTGAAACTTCTCTTGTAATTTTGCATTATGCATTTTTACATATATTAATTTTCGAATAAATATACAAGTATATACTGATGTCCTTAGAAATAACAATATCCAACTACATGTATTTCATGTGCCATGGCACTTTACTGATTCACCCTGTACCCAGTAATATCCTGCTTTTCTCAGCTACTCGCTCCCTCATAGACCGAATCGTTTAATAATGGCATGTAATTCTCTAATAACTTCCCGTTAGACCGAGAGAAAGATACGAGAACATATCGAATCCGTCTTACGGTCGGTATTTTATGGCCGCCCTGCACAATGGAAGCGTGTCCGGTCCAGCAAAATGCCCCTCATAACGTGTTAAATCGGTGATACAGGCCGGTCAGGTTTATGCAACAATAAAGTTGATTGCATTTGATAGGGTGACAAAAGGCCAAGGGCTGCGGGAGTCGAGAAAGAAATGCGTTGTTAATCAGTTAAAAGGATTTGTCGTAATGCCATTGCACGGTAGCACAAATTGTTTGATACACGTAGGAGCGTTTAAAATAGTTGAGAGTCACATTTTGTAAATAAAAAAATCTCGAGCAATATGAGGAAATTGACTTATTTATTGTGTAGCGAACAAATGCACTCAGGCAAATTGTGGACGCACCGACTTCGTCAAGAGGATATCAATTCCACCTCTATTTATATGTTTCTTGTTCTATCGCTGTTTGTCGTCTTCTCATAGCTTGGAAATGGCAGAAACGATTAAGAAGAGACGTCTTTTGTTTATTGTTTAGCATTTTTCCAGCAAAGCTATAGGCTGATGTAATTATAAAGATTATTGTTAATTGTTTAATTTGTTTTAATAAATTAATATACACTGTGTCCAAGGTAAGGAAGGCCAGTATGGGGATCTGTTATTATTAGTAAGAGATACAAATTTAGTTAAACAAGTTCAAATTTCCAGTCCTGTTTCTATATTTTTAAAATTTGAATTAACAACATAAATAATGAAACTGATAAAATAGCCATTACCATGAAATTTCTGCGTTTCTCGGATATTTTGGAAATAAATGTCCTGATAGATATCCGTTGTTTCCGCGGTTGATCCTACCGTATTTTATTTTACATTCAAAAATTACGTCGTGATATCCATGATCCAACGAATAATAGCAGGCTTGCAATCATAAAAGTGAAACCGCCGATATAGAAGTCCTCTATACACTCTTCCTGTCCCAAATCGCTACAAGGGCTGCAGTAGGTTGCGCTGTTCTATGATTTATCAATACATTCATGCCATAACTATTGCAGCCAAGGGTCTAGTTCCATTTGCCATCGCCACAGAACGAGTACATTTATTGACAATACATGTAAATGCACTTAAATCAAACTTCCAAACTTGCACATTCTCCTGTGGCAGAATTTGCAGCATTTTTGTTTTGGTAATGAAACTGTTCTCCTGTCATCGAAAATAGTTGATATGTGTCACTACTCGCTTAATTTAATTTAATAATAATTTAATTGACATATTTCGTAACGAGTAATACCATCTAGTCCCTAAGGAGGCATAGCGTTCCTGCTTTCAATATTACGTGCATATCGGTGATGATGAATTAGTGTCACAAATACAGTACAAGAATTAGAACCATTGAAGCGAGCAGCGCATTAATTTTTTCATAGGAAACTGATATCAGATTTTAAAAGTAATCACCAAACAGGTCTCTAAGCGAATTTGACACATTCTGAGGGTAGGAATTTAATTAATGGTTTTATATCTAAGATTATTTTTAAATAATTAAATAACCCCCATTTACCTAATTGAAGTAATTAATTAATTTCATATATTAAATATTAATTTATAATATTGAAATTAAATGTCATTTCTTGATATGATTTTGTTTTCCTTAGTACTGGACTAAATTTTGAATCAGTCAACCGAAATAAACTTATCAGGCAATATTCGGTAAAAAGTTTATAATGCCTAGTGTGTACCGGTTCATTGTTCTTCATTTACCGCTTAAACAATTTAAGCGCGAAATTATAGATGTCAGTACGATAAAGCGTTGTAATCTTCTAGAATTAGTAGTATTTACCCTGCACAATCGAAGTGTTAATTGAGACGGCTTAAAATTTAAAGACGTTTCTGAGTATATAATTTGACAGTTCGTGCACTAATTGCGTACGATAGTAGAGTAGGATTAGTCTACACTAGGAAACCAGACTAGAATCTGAATTTAGATGTCCTTGTCGTGTTTCCTTTTCCATTTGCCAATGTAGAAATATTTCCCAGTACATGTTTTTTTACAAGCGAGTTTTTAACAAGTTAGTGATATGAAGAAGTCTAAGATCTTCTCAATCAGGATGTTCTATCGATATTGCTCTTAAAGTTTTTCCGAAATGTCCGTAAAAATATAATCCAAGAAACATTGGCTACATGCTACCCGAATATAGTTAATTTCATACTATTCTACCATTTTTTTTGGCTTTAGACTGATTTTTTTTCTTAATAATTTGAATTTCTAAACTTCATTTGCATGACAATAAAATAATTGTCTTTAGACAAATCTATTAAAATTTTAGCAACTTAACACAAAAGAAAACTGATAAATAAATAAAACAATAAAAATAATACGGGAGCATAGCGCTGTAACTGTGCGGGTGAGTATGGTGAACAATTTCAAATTAACCAGGCATTTATTGCCTTCAAGAACAATTCGCATCCCTAATTTGGAGATATACACTAATGACCAAAATTAATGCACCACCCAAAATTTACCATGATTTCGAATTTGATTTTTTTCCAAATCGTTTGTTGATTTTAATGTTTTTTTTTTGTTTTGTAGGTTAACTCTTCTAAAATGTATAGCCGTGCAGATTTTAAGTAAACATTATTTTTTCCTTAAATATAGAGCATTACAATAAAGTTATGTTTTTTTTTTCAAAATTTCAAAACGCCCTCAGGGAGTCGCCAGAAGCAAAATTAAACTCCAGTTCAGAATCAATTGTGGCTTTATCTCTTCTTAACATTTACCTACGTTTTAGGTACACTTTTTTATCTTTGCTATTAGATAAACGAGATATACCGAATGCGGGGAAAAATATCAAAAATTTTTGTTTTTTTCAAAATTTTCGGGGTGATGCGGAAGAAGACGAATAATTCATGCACCAAATCTCACCAATACCAGACATATTCTTTGAAATATGTGAAGAACGATTAAAGTTGATAACATTTTTGAAATGTATGACCGGCTCCTTCGCCCGTTTTGTAATATCCAATCAAAGTGTTGCTTACTATAAATAGTATATTTTACAACTAGAGATGAAAATACTGTTTTTTCAAGAGATGAGAATTTGTCCACGAGCGAAGCGAGTTGGCAAATTCTCGCAAACGAAACAAACGTATTTCATCACGAGTAGGAAATGCTATTTTTTCTACGATATTGCAATAAAATATTGGATTAAAATTTACAGAACTTTAATTTATTTTTAGTCGTTTTAGTCGTTGCTAAGGTAGGTAACATAAATGTGACACTTTCATTCCCCATTCTAGAGACGAAAATAATTCTCGTCTCTAGAGTAAAAAAATGTCACTTTCATATAGAGTAGGCAGTGGAAAAATTGCTATTTTCTGAAGTGTGAGTAGAAAAAATGTATTAATTATTGAAATAGTGTTTCAGCAAATCATAAACGTAGACCCTCAATAAAATATTTGTTTGCTTATATTTATACACAGGGCACAGGGCATTTGTTTTAAATTTATGCTCTATTTATTTCGGTCAATTAATTATCGATTCAAATTTTTCAAAAATAATTGTTCTCTAGTTTTCATTTAAAAGCTATTTTACTTTCTTTCTCTATTCAATGTTACACGAGGGAAAACAAAGGTATGTTTTGAATAAATGGATCGTACAGAATATTTTTATACATTTAAATCCACCCTATCTGTCTGATTACAAATTCTAAAATTTCTATGTAGCTAAGTATCGTGATTTCATTTGAATAATAAGATGTAAATCCGAAATACTTATATGTATATAAAACAATTTGTTTTCCTTTGAAATGCAACAGTTAGAATATACGTGCTATAAAATCTTCGGAATGAAACGAAATAAGACATATAAAACATGTTCCAAAACCTACCCATTAAAAAGTACATATTCTTTGAAATATACCCAAAAATTTTAAATTTATAAAATTTTTGAACTGTGTGACCGGCTCCTTCGCCCGTTTTGTAAAACCCCAGCAATGCTGACCGTGAAAATGTTTTAATTATTAGAAAAGCGTTACAATTGTATCGTATCTGTTTCACTGAATTTCAAACATAGATACTAAAATAAATGTTTGTCCACCTGTATGTACGTACAGGGTGTTTGCTTTGAAATTAGGATCCTCTTATTTCGGTTAATTATCGATTTAAATTTTTCAAAATATAAATTTACTTACAATTTACTTTTCTCCTCTTTTCAAAGGTGTACGAGGTGTAACAAAAAGTATATTTGTCTTAAATAGAACTCATCAGCTAGCTATATTAACGTACTACTAGAAATTTTCAATAATTTTGATGTTATATTTCTTCTAAACCTATTGTCCGACTGGAATAATTTTTTTACGTATTATGGGCTCATTCTTTAAGAATATTACTGTATTCATAATTTTTGTTAAGAAGTTAATTCATTGTATACGGGGTGTAACAAACAATTATTTTTTACAATTCTCAATCTTTGCTTGATATGCATTGTTTGTAAATGACTTTATTTAAGCTTTATACAAGCATAATAACAAAAAACATAGGTATCCAATTTGATATACTCACATTGATGTTTTATCTCTAAACATACAATTATTAAGTTTATTGGACCATCTTTAATGCATGATAAAAATTGGATTAAAAATTACAAAATTGAAAACGTCTAAATATGAATTATTGAAAAAAATATTTTTTTTTTAACTCACCACAAAATTCAGTCATTATGGTCACTAATTAAAAACGATGTCCCTAAGAAAATTAATTTTAAAGGACATCATCATGTCACACTAGGTGTTGACCTATCAGTTTATCTTTATTTTTTTAGATTTTTATATATCATTGTCATTGCAAGCTTCCAAGTTTTGATTGCAATACAGTCTGTAGATATGCAATAGCCAGAAACTGGTCCGCAGATGGTGATTGTACCCTAAATTATAAATCCTTCGCTGCTTGTTCTTAATATTAACGATTTGATTTACTCATTTAATAATATTTATTTAAATAATAATATTTATTTAAAATTATCTGAAGCGCACATGACTATTATCAAAATTAGGAGTTGTATACCTTTAATAGAATTTATTACAATGCTTATTCCTTATTAAATAATTACTTGTATTTTCTTATCAATATTTACGTCAAACATTAACTTTTCGGCAAAATCTTAATAAAGTTTTGCAAGTTACTGTTGCTATACCTGTGTATAATGTATGTTAAATAATTAATCAGTCTAAGTTTGTACTACTAACATTGATCAAACGGAATTATTAATTTAATTATAGTGCAGTTGATATTAATTTAATTTACTGAATAAGGTTGACCAAAATAATCTTATTCAACAAAAATGTAGGTATTACGGAATATTATAATTCCGCATCTTAATAGTAATAGATGAGGGTAATTTGTATCGACTAAAATATAAATTAAACATACAGCTGACGTGTATTTTGCATATACTTTTAAATAAATAATTGAACCTGAATGTGTTAAAACTTCATCATACTTAAGGCGAGATATTAACAACCATATTATTCACTTTCTGGCTGATTGTGAAAAGTATTGTTTAGTAACTGACTTTTTGGAAATTTTGTACAAGCCATTATTAATGAATTACTCTTTGGCTGAATGAACTCTGTCCTTATTACCATAAGAAAAAAATAAAAAAGAAAAATAAATTACTGTCATATGAGATAGTCAGGATATTTTATTAAGCCCCTTCTTCGATCTTTGACAATGTAATTTGCTTAGAGTTAAAGTAATTTGATCATTGTCCAATAACTCATTAGTAACTTCAGTCACAAAGGTGCGTCTTCGACTTTGTAATTATTCTTCCTCCAACAAATCTCGATTTTCAAACAAAATTCTTATATCTTACCGCTAACAAATTTCATGAAATTTTTTCCACACATTCAGCTGGTATTTAAATCAATAGAACTTATATAAAAAAAAAAAAATGCAAAAAATCAAAATAGACTAAAATGGTACAAATTTAGGCAAATTTCTCTTGTTTCACCGTATTGGTAATAGGGCTACTTTATTTAAAAACGTATTTTTAAACAAGACAATTTTATAAAATATAACGTGTCAAAAGAGTTTCAAAACCACATAGATACCACAAATTTAATGTCCCCAATTATATGATTTTTTATACATTGTAGATTTGCTATTAAAAATGTGACAATAAAATGCAGTTCTGAGTTTTACTTGATTACCAAACTATGTGTCGTTCGGAAAATTCGTAAGACCCTGTGGAGTACAGCAGCAATAACTATTGCTCATTTTTTCCCAACATTCCCCTTTTGCGTTCAGTTTATTATCGCTGCTATTATATGACTGATGGTCGAGATGGTAGCGTACCTGCCTCTCACCCAAAAGTCCCGGGTTCGAATCCCGGTCGTGGCAATGGAAAATACTGTGAGAGGGATTTTTCCATTATACACGGATATTGGATGTGTGTCCCTTGTCTTTAAATGTGTAGCCCCCTCCCGCACAAGGCTCTTCTAGAGCCTTCTGGGATAAAGGGGGTCGTAATTACATGTGGTGTATTTATTTATTTATTATTTATTATTAGAGCAGATACGCAGTTTCATAAGAAGTTTACATGATGAATACATGGCAAAAACTTAAAGAAGAAGCTATAAGGCTATAGAAAACAAGACGTTAAAGTAATGTCATCAGTTTACAAACTGTCAGTAGAGTTCAAGTAGCACCCAATATTTTATTGATGATATATTTGACCCTGTGTGAATGTGTTTAAGCTGGTGAAGGATTGAGCCATCTCGTTAGAGTTCAGAAAGTGGGAATTTCTCAAACACAAACGTTTTGAGCTATACAACGTTTTAGGGAAAGAATTTTTATATTATGCAGTTTCAACTATGTAAGGACACCATTACACAAAATAATAATAATTTAAATATGACACGTGCAATAATATCATATTTAATATACCTAAAGACGTTGTTATTTGTTCCCTTGGTAAATATGTAATTTTTCCTAATGTCATAAAAACATTTTTCTTGGTCTCAATAAGTCAATTTCTCTTGATATTGGAAGACATCGAACATAGAAAGCAATCACGTCGGTCTTGGTGAAATCTAATTAAGACGAGTCTCTCCAGCTGTATGCAAGAAACCGAACATTTACTAACTAAGTGTGTTGTAATTATGTCTCCCTAATCCATGCTATCAGAATTAGAACGATAATTCAGTTTCATGACGGGCGACATCTGGTCGCGCTCTTCATCTTATTTGCCTCGAAAAGGTTCTCCTCTGCACTCTTTGTTACACTTTGGCGTGCTCTAGTTCAGGCCGTGAAATAATCGCGTAACCTTGTTCCAAAAATATTTACATTAAAATTCGTGATTGAGAAACCGATGGTTTTTTCATATAGAACGTGTGACTTGAGGAAAATAGTTAACTCTAGGAAAATTGCAATAATATTAATATAATAATATAACATTCAATATATAGTTATAACTGATTTTTTCGACATAACAAATAGGCAAAAAAATGTGTGCTCCGATCCCTGTCACTTGACAGCCATAAGCAGCTCATATGTGTGTAATTATAATAAGATGAAAATAAAAAAGGTTGAGGATTGTTTTTAAGAAGGAAACGAGTATCGTTGATAAAAATATAAAATGTAATGATTAATAATGTTTAATATTATATGATTTCAGCTGTATTTTTATATTTCCGGAATAAAAAAATTTGCAATTTTTATTATATTTAATAACTCAATTAAAAATTTTCGCAAAATAGATTATTTACAAAAAAACGTTTTTCCATATTACTCAATTATTATGACGATTGAGTTGAAGCCGGTACCCTTGCAATTTTTTTTATTACGTTCACAAAACACAAAAATAATTTGGTAATTATATAAGATTCTAATTAAATTTATTTTTTGGAAATTTTAGATATATTTTCTTTATCAAAAAATTTTCATTAAACCCTTGCAGTAAGACAATTTTAAAATATTGTATTTAAAACAACGTTATTTATAATGGATTTTAATATTCGTGTGCATCCACCTTAATAATAAATATTTTAAATTAATATAGAGTAATTAGTGAAATATTTCAGTTTCAGGTATTATATGATCGAGATAAATATTTTAAAATTATTTGTTATTTTATAGAGGAATTTTATGAACAGTGTATTAAATGTATTCATAATTAATTAATTTAATTACCTTCTCATTATGGATAATGCTTTTGAAATTATATATTGAATAAATAATATTCTAGATATTAATATTTGTTTAAATTATTTTACCAAAAATATAAAAATAAGATAAACTTTAACAATATTAGTAAGGAAAATAAACAAACATAACACTATATTTTAGGTCATGATTTTTTTTAAAAACGTGTTGCAATATTCACTATGTATAAGAAGAAATCGGTAATACTTTATTATTCGAAATCTACCCAAAACCACTAAATTTGAATATATTTTTTATTTTGATGGCCCATAAACTGATATTGAGACTAATTAAAATATGTATTTGACATTTCTTTCGAATATAGCACATTTTTTACAACTGATTACTGTTCCGAAAACCTGCTATATCCTATTTCTTAAAATGCCTGAGGATGGTCAAACATTTGTCTGATATGTTTGACGTTAAATAAAATAAAGACCAGTTTATTTATTTATTTACTTATTATAAATTAATGACGACGTTTCATGATGGTTTGAAAATTAATTTGAGGATGACAAGAAACATAAATGTTAAATGTAATCCTTATATAGCAGGCTTTTTCTTGATCAAATTCGATTTCAAATTATTATGTACAGGGTGTCCCAAATTGCTTGATTTTGGCTGGTTTTCCTATTTCCAGACCAGGTAGAGGAAAACTGACATATGAGTCTAGAGCTCGATTTTTGTGAAACGCCGATTGGTGAAAACCACATTTCGATATCTGTAACCGTTTCCGAGATATCGGCAAAAGTTGACATTTTACAGATTCCGAAAAACTTTTTTTAACGTTAAAAAAATTTTATTTTTAAAGAGAAATATGTTATATTGGCAGCAAGGATGACTAGACATATCTTGGCATATATATTTTTGAAAAGCTTTTTTTTTTCCCCATTTTCTAAAGTCAAAGCCAAAACTATGGTTTCCATTTGAAATAACAAAGTTAGCTTTGATATCAAACAATCGAAAAGCGATAAATTTTTTTTGACAAATGCATCTTATTCTACGTCAAAAAGTTTTTACCGTTTGAAAGAATATCCAAAAATAAAAAAGTTGACAATTTTTCGGAATCTGTAAAATGTCAATTTTTGCCGATATCTTGAAAACGGTTAGAGATATCGAAATGTGGTTTTCACCAATCGGCGTTTCACAAAAATCGAGCTCTAGACTCATATGTCAGTTTTTCTCTATCTGGTCTGGAAATAGGAAAACCAGCCAAAATCAAGCAATTTGGGACACCCTGTACAAAAAAAATTAATAATTAAAAATAAATAACCAAAGTAATATGAAATAAATAATAACTGAATTTATCGTAATGAAAAATATTCAATCAGTTTCTAAACCTCGTTAACTCAAAGTATTGGAATTCTTGAATATTACACTCCGGCCTGAAACACAGACCCCCATTTTCGGATTGAAAATTGTTTCTTTCAGATTGTTATTAAATTTAATTAACTGAGTGTTTAAAGGCTTAGCAGGTACGTTTACGACTTCAAACGTTTAATATAATTAAATTTAAATGACAGAACGATTAGGCTATATAGAGCGAGATTTAATATTTTATATTTATTAATTTAAAGTGACGGCGCACTCTAAATTTATTAGATTAGGCGTGGTTTTAATAATAATTACAAATTTGAAATTAAAATCTTGTACCATATTCATAAATTCCGCGTTTAACGTTGCCACCCCTGGCATTTTTCTTAAATGTAAATGAAAAATGTTAATACAAGGGAGATTTTGATTAACAAATTAGTCCATTTTGCGCCAGGAATGGGTTATTAATGCAACGCATTGTTTTATAAACGCTGTAAATCTTATATTTTAGTCAAATTAAGTGGTGTAACTCTAGAATCGTACATGAGACCGGACGTTTCAGTTTAAAAGTGTTTAAAAGCACCCCAGTTAACAGTATTTTAGAAACAGGAAGTTGTTAAAAAATGAGAATATTTATATTGTACTTTATGCACAGGGTGCTTGGTAAGTTAGCACAAAATTTTGTAAATGTACAAATTAATTTTATAGGAGAAATTAAACCAAATTCATTAATGTTTCATCTGACTATTATTAATCAATTATTAATATATTCATACATTTATATTTATGAAAATGAATATATTTGAAAAAAAATATTTATCTCTGTCGGGGCCATCCTCACCGCGTTTTACATATAAGAAAAAAACCGTGTAGTGTCTCCTCCTGTATACCATTTCTAAAAAACTGCTCTTTAATAACAGTGTCTATTAATATCCCTTGGAAATTTATAGTCTGTCTCGTAAAGAAAACTCATGTGTGACAAACGCAAATATTAACTTAACAGGCGAGGTAAATATTTATGAACGATAATCTGTTACATTTCAGGCGGACAAAAACTATGTACAAACGCAGAAGAATACGCCACATTGTTTTCTTTTGGTAATTCAATCAAATTCTGCGATCATCAATTTCAATAACAGAAGTCCTTTCTGCCTTTTTAAAGCCCCGTTGTGTTTGTTTCAGGTGGCATTGTGTCCTACAGTGGTCCCGAGGGGTCAGAGGCATCCCAGGGACTGTACGACAGCTCCTATGATGGCATACGGGCCCACGGTCAGCTTTCCCAAGGACTGGGACGCCTGGTGGACGGGGAAGTCGGACTGGATAACTTTCGGCTTGATATCGGATACGGAAAAGGTATAAAGGTGAAAAATTAAAGGGGAGCGCGTGATAAATATGGATTAATTTTGAATGCAGAACATTGGAATATGTGTATAGGGTGGGGCGCTTTAAGGAAATTCGGGATTTGGTTATATTTGGGATTCCTAAGAGAATGTTATTATGAGTATCCCAAAATTTAATACAATTGAGCAAGAATGAATCTAATATCGCACTTTCGTCAGAAGTAAAAGAATACCTATTAAATTTGTATTTTTTTATTATTGATTTCAAACTGATACATTTTTATAAAAACAACTTAATTGAAATTATTTAAAGTTATTTTTACAAAAAGATTTAAATTTACTTTTATAAAAATTGTTTCGTAAGTTCCATTGTCTGTCCTAAAATGAGTTATGATAATTTTTATAAAAATTATTTGCTGAGTTAGAAGAACTAAGGGAAAAAAAAAACTTTTGAGAATATTAATTATCTCAAGTGTAAAAGAGATTATTTGTTTAAATATTTTGTAAATATGATAAGTAGGAGGCAAGAAATAGACTACATTACTTTTATAAAAAAAATTATTTATGTTCCTCACTTTCTGGAAAGTTATGTAAAATATTTTTTTTAAAATAGTTTGGTAAATTCCTTGCTTTCTTAAGAGGGCAAGAATTAGAAAATGGTTTTTTGAAAAATGAGTATTTCAAATATCGGAGAAATATTTTTGCAAATCTGGTTAATAGGGAAACAAGGACACCAAATCATTTTTATACAAATTTAATGAAATTGAAATAAATCAATAAATTTACAAAAATGATTTATTAAGTTTTTACCTGCCAAAATCATTTTTGTAAAACCGGGGAGAAATCTAAGAAATTTGAGACAGACTTGTACAACTTCTAGGACTTACACATTCATGCCTCTAATAGTTGTACTTACTTACCTTAGTTCTCTTCAAGGAGACAAGGAACCTTGTCCTCCTGAAAAGGATTTAAAATAATAATAAAACACAATTTCTTACTTCCTTGCCTTCCTTAAAAGAACTAAAAAATTAGAAAAGACGTATAACTTTTATGAAAATGATTATTTGAAATGTCGGGAAAAAAATGCTATTAATATTTTTATAAATCTAATGAGTGTGGAGGCAAAAAATAGGCTGAATTATTTTTATGAAAAAAATTATAAAAATAATTTAGTAAGTTTCTTAACTTCCCCCTCCCAAAAAAAATTATTCAATATCATATTTATAAAAACTATTATTATTAGAGAAGGAGTTGTAGAAGTTTTAGAACTTGCACATTCATGCTCACAAAAGTTGTATAAAATTTCTTGAATTCCTTAGTTTTCTTCAGAGAGAAAAGGATGCATGCCTTCCTGAAAATGATGTATCATAATTTTTATAAAAATAATTTAATTTATTCGTTGCCTTCCTTAAGAGGACTAAAGAATTAGAAAGAAACTTATATAACTTTTTGGAAACTGCTTGTCTCAAGTGTCGGAAAAGTGACTTCTTCAAAAAAATGTATAAATCTTGTGAGTGAGGAGGCAAGGAAAGGGGCTAAACCATTTCCTTAAAAATCTAACTAAATATAAACAAATCAGTTTTTGTAAATAAAAAATGATTTAGACATTTTTTTTCTACCAAAATCATTTCAAATAAAAAACAATTCGATAAATTCCTTATCTCCGGGAAGAGAACTAAGACACTCGAAAAACTAAGAACTAAGAAACTCGAAAAAGATTTCTTGAACTACTTAGTTACCCACCGTTAGGGAGGCAAGTAACTCACTAATCATTATATAAAGATGATTTTAAATTATTTTTGTAAAAATTATTTATTAAGTTCCTTATGTCTTTCTGAAAATGATTTAAAATAATGTTTATAAAAATAATTTACTGCAATCCTTGCCTTCAATATGAGATCTAAATAGTTGCAAAAAATTGTCAAACTTTCAGAAAAATAAATGTCGTAAGTGTCATAGAGGTGACTTGTTTAAATATTTAAATAATATACAGGGTGTCTCAGAGATAAGTGCACAAAAGGATACCTAATATTTCCGACGTCAAAATAAATCTAGACTAAATTTACCTCTGTACAAAACTGCTTCCTAAGGGAGCTGCAGGCCCTTACTTACTTACTTACTTACTTAAAGTTTTATTTCCCACATACAATTCATAAATTAATAAGTACATTTCATAAGTTAATAACTTAAAAACATGATATTTTATTGTAATAAATTAAATACATGATATTTTAATGTAATTAGAATTAACATACTATTTATGACATTGTACAGCTTCTCGTAATCTGGTAATTTATTAAAAAATTTTACTCCGGAATATGAGGGACTTTTCCTATTTATCTCATAGGTAAACATTGGGGGAACAAGGTCATTTCTGTATCGGGTAAACTGTGGGTGGACATTTGTGTGATTTGGTATTTTATGCAGATTTTTATATACCGGGTGGCCACGAGTGAATGTACGCCCCCAATTTTTTTGTTGTTTTTGAATTTAAAAATTTCATTTTTGGTATACGTGAATAAGACAAAAGTGGGCTATTTTTAGACTAACAGGAACGAAAATATCACTTCCGGTTGAACCGAAAGTGACATCAACTTTTTTTTCTTAAATAGAATGACCATTTTTTTTGTGGTGTTTTATAAAACATGAAATTCTAACTTCAGCGGTTTTTTCAAATTTTAAAAATTCCAAAAAATAAGTGAGATACGAACGATTTTTTATTTTGTACAAAATGGCCACGTCAGATGAAAGGGATGTAAGAAAATTACTAAGTAGGCTATGGTAATTATTATTATTAGCTTGTCTGTAAACAATAAAATAGTTATTTAAATTACTGATAGATACGACTATTTTTAGGTTTTTCTCAAAAAACGAAATTTAATTTTCATTTTCATTTCCGTAGGGGTCCTATGGAAAATTTTTAAATGGGACCGTACTATTTTCTTTTATTATTCGCACATAATGATTCATAAGCTTTAATTTTTTCGCCAATAATCATTTCATAACGAGATCCTTTGTAATAATAAAAGTGTTTTTAAAAGGTTCATTAAAATTATTTCTTGTTTAATTTGTGCTTACCTTTTAAATACACTTTTATTATTACAAAGGATCTCGTTAACAAATGATTATTGGCGAAAAAATTAAAGCTAATGAATCATTATGTCCGAATAATAACTAAAAATAGTACGGTCCCATTTAAAAATTTTCCATAGGACTCCTACGGAAATGAAAATGAAAATTAAATTCGGTTTTTTGAGAAAAACCTAAAAATAGTCGTATCTATCAGTAATTTAAATAACTATTTTATTGTTTACAGACAAGCTTACTACCTTGCTAATAATTTCCATAGCCTACTTAGTAATTTTCTTACATCCCATTCATCTGATGCGTCCATTTTGTACAAAATAAAAATTTTTTGGAATTTTTGAAATTCGAAAAAACCGCTGCAGTTAGAATTTTATGTTTTATAAAACACCACAAAAAAAACATGGTCATTCTATTTAAGAAAAAAAAGTTGATGTCGTTCCTGTTAGTCTAAAAATAGCCCACTTTTGTCTTATTCACGTATACCAAAAACGAAATTTTTAAATTCAAAAATAACCAAAAAATTGGGGGCGTACATTGACTCGTGGCCACCCCCTACAGCTTGACCTGCCCTTGGCAAAAATTTTAAGATGATATTCACATCATTTTATTAGGCTTAAAAAATTTAGTGGTTGTGCTAAATTTCAACAGTTTAACTTAAACAGTTTTGGAGATAATAAATAAAAACCATTTTCAATAGCCCATTTTTAGGGGGATCCACTGTCCTCTCAGGAAGTATATTGCTACAAAGGTAAGTTTGGTCCAGTCCAATTATTTTGACGTCGGGAATATGTGGTATCTCTTTGTGCATCTATTTCTGAGACACCCTGTATATAATATTGTTTAAATTTTTGTAAATTTGTTGAATAGGGTGCCAAGCAAGGGGTTAACTCATTTTTATAAAAATCTAAACAAATCAATTTTAATAAAGAAATTTAAAAATGGTTTTAGTAAGTTTTTGCCTCCCAAAATTATTTCTGTAAAAATAATTCGTCGAATTTGTTGTCTATCTAGAAGAGAACTAGAAAATTCGAAAAACACTTGTTTGGCTAAAATATTCAAACTCATGAGAGTTTTCTTGGATCACTTATTTACAATCAGGAAGACAAGGAACTGATTAAATCATTACAATAAAAAAAATGTTTAATAAATTCATTGCTTCTCCGAAAAAGTTAGAAAAAACTTTTTGGAAAGTGAATGTCAAATATCGGCTAAGTAACTTATTTAAATATATTTTTTTAAATTTTTCTAGTAGCGAAGCAAGGAAGGGACAAAATCATTTTTAAAAATTCTAAATAAGATAAAAAAAAATACATATTTTTTTTAATTAATAAAAGCGTTGATTATATATTAGGTAAGCTTTGTTGTTTCCTAAAATCATTTTTATAAAAATGATGTAAGTTCCTTGTCTATCAGAAAAATAACGAAAATTTGAGTTAATACATTTATACTGGTTGAGATTTATTGATTAGAAACCGGCTAAATAATTTTTCATATACAGTGTGTTACAATTTGATCCGGAACACCCTTGAAAAATCTGACTCAGCAGTTGCTTCACAGTAGAGTTATTAACAGTGATAATTTCAAGAAAATACGTGAGTACGTTTTGAAGGATGCTGAATAATGCTACGTTGTCAAATTTTGAATAAAAAAATAGCTAATATGATTTTTGAAAAAATGGCGTCGAAAAAAAATCATAGCAAGCCATGGCTTTGTAATCTGGACACCGTAATATGTTTTTCACGTACATCTAGGACGGTCCTATATGAAAAAAAAAATATCACCAAAATCGCTCTGCTGAGTCAGATTGTTCCGGATCAAATACACACTGTTTATAAATCGAAATTATTTGGTAAAATGATTCTTCTTGTCTTTCATAAATTTATTTATTATAATCATTTGTATAAAAGCGATTTTATGTATTTCTTGTCTTCCTAAAAAGAACTAAGAAGTTCGGAAATACTTTTAGGGGGATGAATATCTTAAGTATCAGAAAGGCAATATTTTTGTAAGTTTGGTGAGGAAATAAATGTTATCTTTATTTACTCGTCAAATTTACAAAATTAATTGCACAAATCCCTTTTCTGGTTCTTAAACATTCTTCTAAATGTTGTACAAGTCTTTAGTCGTCTTTAGAAAGGTAACGAACAAACCGAGCCATGTTTCTAAAAATGATTTTAAGTCAGTAGCAGGAATACAAGAAACTCAAATAACTTTTATGAAAAAGATTTATATGTATATATTAATACCTGCATGGAAATGATTTAAAGCATTTTTGTAAGATTGTAATTCAGCCAGTTTCTTCCCTACGTGACTGAGGAATTTGGAAAAATTTTACTTTAAAGTATCAGTGAATCATAAATTTGCCTATTAAGAAACAAAACTGTTTAGGTTCACAACAATCTGAGTTGTTCTATTTATTAAATCGGATTATATTGGTGATTAAACAAAACTAATTTTAAGATATTTTAACCTAAATATTGTACTAATTTTCCTAACACATTTATTGTCATTAGTAAAATAAAAGAATTCAATTTTCAGTAATATATTCCACTATATTTATGCTTGTCTTAGGAAACGGATGGGTGTCGTGGAAGAATGACAGTTTCTCCAATGGTCTCGTGGAGTTGGTGTTCGAGTTCGACCAAGTACGAAATTTCAGCACAGTGTTTCTCCATACCAATAATTTCTTTAGTCGAAATGTGCAGGTAATTATTTTGAATGTAATTGTGCGATATCATAATAAATGAATTTGTCGCAACTGCTTTATAAGTATTTAAAATTATATATACAACTATTCTGAAACTATTATAAATGTCTTTTACGTACTGGAAATATTATAGATATACCGATAATGGCATTTGACCCCAAAGGATTTTGATATAGAATAAAATCTAGCAGAGCACGGACAATAATATTCTCGATCATGATATATCTAAGTAAATAAAAAGACAAAATATGTTAAGGAAAAAATTGTTGGAAACTTTTCATTCACA
The DNA here is from genome assembly GCA_963680705.1 of Rhagium mordax. Taxonomy (NCBI): domain Eukaryota; kingdom Metazoa; phylum Arthropoda; class Insecta; order Coleoptera; family Cerambycidae; genus Rhagium; species Rhagium mordax. Next base: position 13,993,453 of record OY796656.1, read on the forward strand.
ATAATTATTTAATATTACGACCCTTTTCAATGATACAGCAATCATTTTACATATTAATTAAATTGCATGTCGCGTCAATTAGAATATTATAAAATTTCCTTTAGAGGCATTATCATGCCTAATTTCATTCTAATAATACTTACTTCTTCTATATAATTAAAGCACAAATTAGAAAATAATTATTACCTTTTATTTTATATTTATTCCACTGTTCTCAACGTAATTAGAGAAGCTCTATATATTTACGCAAATAAATTGGAATCGAATCGTTAATATAATTATCATTATATTTATAAATACATACAAAAAAGGCATAAATAATTTAAAATGTCATTATTGATTTTACCTTTGTGACTTCATCGCGGTGTCCATCAATACTTAAAGAACTCCTAATATATTCAAAAACTTTTCATTAAAATTTCATCAAAAAACTTATCAAGTAAACCATATCCTGCGAACTTTTCGCAATATTAAATTTTTAATGAAGATGCATATAACTGATCCTCACAGAAATGAATATGGACAAAACATTATAACTAAAACTATGAGCCGACGATGAAACGATTTACTAAGACGTCTAGTTTCTCTTCGTTCTTGAGAAACTAATAAAGGAAAACAATGCATATTATGTATAACGAGTAAATATAAGATCTAACAAAGAAAGAGATCAGTAATTTAAATAACTATTTTATTTTTTACAGACAAGCTTACTACCTTGCTAATAATTACCATAGCCTACTTAGTAATTCTCTTACATCGCATTCATCTGACGCGGCCATTTTGTAAAAAATAAAAAATCTTTCGTATCTCACTTATTTTTTGGAATTTTTCAAAATTGGTAAAAACTGTTGCAGTTAGAATTTCATGTTTTATAAAACACCACAAAAAAACACGGTCATTCCATTTAAGAAAAAAGAGTTGATGTCACTTCCGGTCCAACCGGAAGTGATATTTTCGGTCCTGTTAGTCTAAGAATAGCCCACTTTTGTCTTATTCACGTATGCAAAAAACTAAATTTTTAAATTCAAAAACACCCAAATAATTGGGGGCGCACATTGCCTCGTGGCCACCCGGTATACCAATATTAATTTGTTACAAGTGGGAATACATCATTTCTGTGAAATTAGCATCAGGAACCATAGCAGAATGCATTTAAACTTGTGCAACGATTGTTTTATTAAGTAGTTGTGAAATCTCCTAAGAAACGTGTATTATGCATGCTAGTGGAAAAGAAAGTTGCCAGTTTTGCGAAGTGTGGAGTTTAGCAGGTAACGCGAAGAGAAAAGTTCCCTTACTTTCCTTTCTTAACTTCAAGTCCGAAGTACGTACGGAATTATATAAATAGTGCACATTCAAAGCTCCTTTAGGATTGAATTCTCTTGTCAGATCTATAAGATTGATTCAGAAAAAGCGATTATGTCAAAGATGTTTTCAAACGCAATTAAATCATAATTTTATTTAAGGACTTTGTTTAAAATGTAAATAAAATATATTGTAAATTCTAACGGTTGAATGAACGTTGACCAAACTGTTTTAATTAGGTAGGAGTTGTTTACTCATTCCTGAAATATGTATCTAGATATTCAGTGGCATTAAATCTTTTGTATAGAGAAAAAAAATTACTGAACACTCTGATTTTGTCTTCTATTTTTCAAAAAATAAACGATTGCTATACGTTTGTACTTAACGAAACGTTATGTAGGTGGAAATATACCGATTTCTATATAACAATGATGACAGAAGTCTAACACAGAAAAAATGTGCACAACTGATCAAGACTTATAAATCTTCTCATATAATGAAAAGTGATGAGTCCTCATATTTAATTTTTCATTCACGTGAGCCTTCTCAAAACTTTTGAAATACGCCTTGTATATATGGGACATTTAGTATGAAGAAAACATTTTTCCCTTTCCCCTTGGTCAATTTAATTCACTAAAACATCTTTTCCTTCCAGGTTTTTTCCAGAGCAAAAGTGATGTTCAGCATCGGCGGAAGATTTTACAACGGCCCGACCCTGTCTTATTCATACATGCCAGACCGGGTATTGGAAAACGCCAGAAACGTCTCCATCAATCTTCATCAAAGGCTAGCCCGTTTCATCAAGCTCCGTTTGTTTTTCGCTGACCGCAGGATCATGCTCAGCGAAGTAGTCTTTGATTCCGGTAACTTTAAGCTCTAGTATGTTTTACCATAGTTCGGGTAATAAATAAAAAATATGTAACGCTGTAAGTTGTTCTGCATTAGACAGGCCTTGGCCGATATGACACGTTAAAATAAATGCATTGCCTTTTTGGTAAGATTATTAATTACGACATTGAAGACTATAATTTACTATACTGTTCAAGTTTCGTTAAAATATGGGTACCCATACGTATAAATGACTTTGTCCCGGCCATAATAATACCTAATAACTGCAATAAAATTTAATTGTTAAGGGACTGGCAAGCAAATAGGTCTACTATTAGAAAAAGACCTTATTTATAATTTTTTTAAATTTTAACGCCTATGGGAATTTGGATATATGAAAAATAATATAACCATGATAAGCGTAGCAAATACAAATTTCATACATATAACTTTTCGAGTCAGTCATGTTAAAAAAAACGTAAAGTTTTCTTTTTTTACTTCTTGCAACAGTTTATTTTGAATTAAAAATTAGTCTTATCTTCATATTCCACATGCCAAGTTGATCTGAAATGGATTATATGAAGTAAAGTTTAACGAAGAAATAGGTCTTATTTTAAATGGTTATTTTTCACGCTAATATACTCGGGTGTATATGGAAACATTGTTTTATTCTGGAATATTTTATTTTCTTAGCCACGTTTCATTACACGCCATGTTTTGTTATAGTTGGTATTTTAATACATTCGGTATAAAGATGTCATTAAACTCTCTAAAGTAAGTTATAAAAATGTATATTTCTGTCCAAAGAGTTAAAATACAATCCAATTCAAGCAAGCAGGTAATAAATTATAATACTATTATTTCTTTAATTCAACGAAATTGCTTAAGCAATTTCACTGATGCAGTATATATTTTTATATTTGAGTCAAAATTAAATAAACGCAATTTAAAATAATAATAATATTACCGCGTGGCTCTTGGTATGGTCATATTATAATTATGGTCAAGTTACATAACTGCAAAAAAATTTCCTTAATTTATTGTAGGTATTACTCCCATAGCCAATTTATTTCGTGAACCTTGTACAGACCAAAATGTTCACATTACTTCGAGGTACTTGGCAATGCCACGTCAATAGTAAAACATTGGAATGACTTAGGAGACATGCATTTACACTGAACTAAAAATTGTAAAATATAAAAAGTATTTCATTTTAAAAAATTATCAGCCACTGTAAGAGGTCATATTTCCAATGTTTTTTTAATTTTTGACAATTTTCCGAATTCTCTTAATAAGGTGTATGTAAAAGTAAAACTTTGACAAATTAGTGAGTAACCCTTAGTTTTTTTAAAGGACTATCGAGTAAATGAATCAACTACTTGAAACAGCTCGATTTATAATTTCTAAAGAATTTTAACTCCTCTGGGAATTTGCGTGAATGGGAAAATAATCCCAATTAACCGTAGTAACCGTATTAAATAGAAACGTCTTATAATTAATTGTCGTTTTGATGGTAAGTGGTAACTATGTCAGTTTCACTTCGAGTCAGTTATGTTAACAAAAAAGTAAAGTTTCCTTTTATTACTTCTAGCAACAGTTTATTTTTAATTGAAAATTAGTCTTATCTTCATACTTCTCATGCCGAGTTGATCTGAAGTGGATTATTGAAGTAAAGTTTAACAAAGAAATAGGTTTTATTTTAAATGTTTATTTTTTATGCCAAGATTGTATTCTGGAATATTTTGATTTTTTAGCCGTGTGTCATTACACGGCATGTTTTCTTATAGTTTGTGTTTAAATTAAACACTTTGATGTAAATCATTAAACTTTATTAATTTTTATTAATACATTATTTATGTTATACTTATAATTCCAAAAATATTGCCATGAGCTCTTGTTATGGTTATAATTTAATTATCGCCTGGCTACATGACTGCAAAAAAATTCTGTTAATTTATCGTATTACTCTCACAGCCAATTTATTTCGTAAACCTTGTGCCGACTTAAATATTCACATGATTAGGAAGCACAGCCAAATTTTATTAGGGAATTTTTCTTATTAAATCTAATTAGCGTAAAATTCCATGTAAAATGTTTATTAATGAAAGAATTATGACAAAATTAATATTGCCAATATATTAGCGCCCTTTTAACCGATTTAAAAATACGAGGAAGGTAACTGTGGTTTTTTGAGTTTATTCGCTCATCATTACTTCCGATTAATGTCAATGAATTTTTTGAAACTTTTGCAAACCATAGAGTACTGCTAGAAGGTGGTTCCATTGTAGTGAAACGTGGGCATAAATCAAAAATTAAATTTTCCGTTTAAATCATTATCTCACCGGCGCATTCGCCATATTTTCGACAAATGAATGATTTATTTTGATACTAATCGTTTAATAAACTTCGATGTAAGCTTCCGTGTATTACAAAAGTTTTAACAACAAGATAAATATCGAATTATCTTCCAATAGTTAATTATTTGGTACAATCATTGATATATATAAAATTGTGTAATTGATTATCGTGGAATGATAGAATGGTTTGCTGTTCCCATTTCCTATGAAGAGGAGCGTACAGATTTCTTTACAATATTTTCATTCATTAAATAAGAGGCCACTCAAGAGGTTGGGAGAAAATAAAGTAATTAAAAACTGAATCACCTCCAAGAAATAAAGATCTCTAAATAAAATTTTACTTAGTTTTACACATACATATTTTACATTTCTACTATTAGTTAATGCTAACAAGAAATGGACCATAATTTCAATTCAAAACTGTGCAAAAATGTGTTATTTCAGAAATAGTTTGAATTGTGATATTTTTCATTTTTTCGCTAGCTAACTTCCAGTAATAAAAAACTTAAATTGAGTGGAACTTTATTTCATACTTTTTAAAGATCTTTTTTGGAGGTAATAAAATATTTTTTAAATTTATTTAAATTTTCTGTTTGCCATTCCATTTTACCTCCCTAACCTTATTTTAGAGAACGCAATTGTCATCTGTGGTAGTCTTATATACAGTGAGGTCGAAAAGTAAGGAACAAATTCAATATCTTCAAAATTCCAAAATCTCGTCCAAAATTTTGGAAAAATCGCTCGGACAGCTCGTTTTTGATTTTATACTAGGCCTATTTCAAAAATACTTATTTTTTATTTTACAAGGTGTTCCAAAAAAGCTCGGCCGTGATCAGCTTTGATTTTACAAATGGCAAATTGCGATTTCGAATTCCTTGTAAATTATAAACAAGTTCTATACTTATATTAAACCCTATACCAAAATTGCAAAAAAAAATTGAAGGTTGCCATTTAAAAAATCAGAGTTGATCACAGTCCAGTCCTTTTTTGGGAAAAGTTACAGAATAAAAATTATTTTTAAAATAGGCCTAATATAAAATCAAAATCGACCTGCTGTCCGAGTGATTTTTCCAAAACTTAGGCGTTTTGAATGTATTATTTGTTCCTTACTTTTCGATCTCCCTGTATATCGCCCACACCTCGGCCCACACTAACTGGATACTAATATTAAATTAAATAATAAAAATCTACAGCCATCGTGTGGATCGTTTACAGTTTGTTTTATTCAACTAGTTATAAAAGGTGTTTCCAAATTGACTACCATAAATTTAAGAGCTTGTAGAGAACGTGAAAATAAAACGAAAACCTCTATACAGTTTCGTCGAAAATCGCTTCGTTTTCAAAATACAGGGTGTTATAGTGTCGACTGGCAGATCAGTTATTTAGCTATATCTCTAAACAGAGTAGGCAGAGGAATCTAAATTTTTGTGAGCGAGCGTTACTTAAGACTACCGATGACTGTGTAATAGTATAAATCTGATACCACCATTCAGTGGCGTAGAAAAAGGGGGCCTAACACTTTTTTGTTAAAAAAAATTTGCTGTCAGATGTTTTGAAAATATCGTCTCATTTTCAGATTTCCCTATCAAAATGCTACAATAAAGATGCTCATATTAAATATCTCCAAAGGCGTTCGTTTTCGAGATATTCTCGGTTTTATGTGGCAATACTCATGTGTTTAATAAATTTTTTTTAATGTACTTAGTCAATAAAATAGCAAAGCAAAGGTAGAATATTTTATTAATGTACAAGATATATAAAAACTTCCGCACATGTGTAATTTACCATTTTAGTACTTTTTATAAAATATTGCTACTGAACGATTAATCAAAAGAAGGAAATTTTCAATATGAATTTGTTAAGAAGTGCACCTTTGAGATTAAAATGTAATTTCTTGACAGTTAAGCAGGTTTGAGTTGCATTTGTTTTTGTTTTTATCTACCTTGTGATGACTACCCCTTTTTAATGTTTTTCGCAAATTAAGTAGGTACCACATAAAACCGTGAATATCTCGAAAACGAACGCCTCTGGAGATATTTAATAAGAGCATCTTTATTATATCATTTTGATTGGGGAATTTGAAAATGAGACGATATTTTCAAAACATCTGACAGCAAATTTTTTATTAACAAAAAATTGTTAGGGTACCCCTTTTTCTACGCCACTGAATGGTGGTATCAGATTTAAAATATTATACAGTCATCGGTAGTCTTAAGTAACACTCGTTCACAAAAATTTAGATTCCTCTGACTACTCTGTTTAGAGATATAACTAAATAACTGATCTACCAGTCGACACTATAACACCCTGTATTTTGAAAACGAAGCGTTTTTCGACGAAACTGTATAGAGGTTTTAGTTTTATTTTAACGTTCTCTACAAGCTCTTAAATTTATGGTAGTCAATTTAGAAACACCTTGTATACGCTCCATGTTTCATAAAAATCTCATTTAGGTATTAGGTACTTGTTAAAATATTGGAAAAGTTTCAGATAAACATAACAAGAGAGACATATGCAACGTGCCAAAAGTATTTTCTCTACTGTATAGTTTAGAAGGAGTAGAATGTAAAATCTACAGAACTATTTGCGTACGGAAAATAAATAGTTTTTCTCAGCAAACATATTTTACCAATTAAGACGTAAACACAAAATGCAGCAAACGTCACTTAAAACAAACAATCTTCGCCGAACAGTAGCTAGACATGACATTGCAAAATGAAAATAACCAGTCTTGCAGGCCTTTAAATTCTGAAGGCTCTATATTATCTTTTGTTCGAATACACATTACACTACAACATAACAATAAAAATATAACAACGCAAGTTATTTTAGATAATTTTTTAGCAGCCCGTATGATGTATGCCCCAATAAATTCCCCTGGAAAGATAAATTTTGAATTTATGTAAAATTTGTAGAATATGTGCTCATGGGCGGAACGGAAAGCATGCTGGAGGATGTTTCGTTTTTATTTTGATAGTCGATATCAATATCCTGTACATCTGCACCTTTAACATTTGTTTTATGTTTGTGATGATTATTTAGGATTTAAATAAATGAAACTAAAGTTGCTAATGTCGATAACGACCTTACGTTAGTGAAGTACTTTCATTTGTAGAATAAAACTAAACTAGAATAAGCAAAATAATTATTTACTCTTCATAATGTTATCAAATAAAAACATTATCCTGATCTAAGATTTTAAAACATGTCGACAACTCGATTAAAATAAAGCCCTAAAGACTAATTTGTGTGACGGTTTGAGACTTAATTTTAATTCTTAAAGCCTATATTACAAATTTTTTTCAATGCCAAAAAGAGTTGATAAGCAAATTTTATTTCAAAATATATTATAAATTATTTTAAATGTCTATAACGGCTGAACTTGACTAGCGATCTTTTAAATTAAAATATTACTTAGATATACTATAGTTCATATTTCTTAAGCAGGGAAAAAATGCCGCATTTACAAAGCAGAAAGGCGGCCTCTTTAACGTTCAAACAAGCTCGCCGCACGTGTTCCTTTGTCGGTAATTTTTTATCTGCCGTAGAAAAGTGAAGTCTAGTATACCTATGTGCTCATGGGAGGAACGAAAAGACTTTTCATATATTTTTCTTCTAATACTCGATCAAAATGCTATACATTTACTTGTATTATTTTTGTGGTGATCAAGTTTCGAATTCAAATAAAAATATTTAAAAATGCTGATATCGATAACGTCTCTGAAAGAGTTTGATTTAGAGAATAAAAATGAAATAATATTAGAGTAAACATTCATAAAATGTTTTCATAGAAAAATATAAATTATGTCTAGGTTTCAAAACATTTGACCAGTTAAGATTGGAAACACCCCTATTAGCAAATTGACGGATTAAGATAAAACATACAGAATGTATTTTAAAATCACCCATAAAAGAAAACTGGAGATTCTGTGATCCAAAATAAGACGAAAATTATTATAAATGTTTTTCCGAAAATGCTTCCTAACCGAGCTACATGAAAAAATAATTTTTGGTTTTTTCAAAAATTTTCAAAAACTAGATTAAAATATTATGTTGAGATTTGGGACACTCGAATGTCTTACTGAACATAATTAAACAGGTGAATTTGAGTCGACTGGCTCATAACAGTGGGGTTAAATCGTCTAAGTTACTCGCATAAATCACTAAAAACGTACCTACGTCCCTTCATTTTTTTTTTGAAAATGTTTCTTTCTTTAGGTAAGTATATACACTTTTCCATTTCGCAAATAAAGTCATACCTTGCATTTATTCGGTTAGGCACTCCGTTTTTGAGATAATTTCTATTAACATACGACCACACAGCTTAATAAAAATAAAATTTGTATTTTTTAAAATAAAATTTGTCAAAGTAACGCAGTTAACTACTACGAGTAGGTACATAATAAAAATATTTTTAAAACAAATTTTATAGATACCTACTCTTCAAAATGCATCTGTTGGGTGTACGTTTTTATTTTATTTAAGGGTCTGTATCAGCTGCAAGTCTCGATTCTATCACACCCAGCACAGGTCAGTTTGACATGATGCAATCAAACCGAAACTACCGCGACTGCAGGTTGCAGCAGGTGCATATGTGTTTTCGGAAATTCGTGCTAGATGGCTTTTAAGGCATAGATATGCATTTTTTATTTTTCGAATAAATTAATTTACAGCTCATACCAAGAGTTGGGGAAAATGAATTTAAAAGTTAGAAGCAATTAATAATGTCGGAAAGTTTGTAAATTTGGCCAGAAAAAATATAAAATGCATACAATTTTTTTTCTTTTGAAGAAAAAAATAACTTTCCGATATTTTATACATATTTTAGATTAATCTGATGAAAATTGCATTCAAATCGGATAAGTATTAAACGAGATATTCGAAAACTACGATTTAAGTGGGTATATAAGACTCTTAAGTGAGTAACTTCAACGATTTTACACCACTGGGACAATCGACTTAAATTCATTTGATTAATTGTATTCAGTAAGACATTCGAGTGTATCAAATCTCAGCATAATGTCTTATCCAGTTTTTGAAAAAACTTGCAAAAACTACAAAAAAAAAATTCTTTCAAAACAATGTAGCTCGGTTAGGAAGCATTTTCGGAACAACATTTACATCAATTTTTTTCTTATTTTGGATCAGAGAATCTCCAGTTTCCGTTTGTCGGTGATTTTAAAATATTGAGATAAGGAATTAAATACTAATTTGTGTGATATTTACTTTTTAATTCTTAAAGCATACTGTAAATTCTTTTCAATGTCAAAAGTGTCTAGGTATAGAGAATTATTTCTTAAAATTGTTTACAGTGTCAAAATTGGCCCAATTTGACTAGCGATTTTTTTTAAATTTAAGTCTGACCGCATCACTGGAATCAGCGCGATTAAATGGATTAGTACAAAATTTCGTAAAAATAATCTTTCTGACACACTATTATTTTTACACCCTTAATTTTATAACCTTAAATTTTTCTTACTTTTTTGTGACGGGAAATTAAAAGCAGACGCCATTTGTGTACACAGGAGTTAAGTTTGGAGGATGGAAAAGCAAAAGAAAAACAATATAGACAATAAAAAAAAATTGTCTTTAGAAAATAAGGAGAAGCGTGAAATAATATTCGACTCAGTTATACATACTAGTTACTTGTTAGTAAAAGTTAACTAACGTAGAAATCAACAAATTAATATCACAACCAAACGTAGTTTTGAAATGGCACATTTTTACACCGTTTCAAACTGATATTAGATATCGCCCAATTTCTTGTTTGCTTCAATTATTTAATAAATAATAATAATAGATACGTTAAACTGAGTAAAATTTTAATTCATAGAATTTAGTTTTTGGAGGCAATTTTTACTTCTTCTATTTGTCTCAACCTTTTGAGGAGCCTTTTACTTGTTGAAAAAAATATTGTAAAGGAATCTGTACGCTCTTCTTATTACAAAAAGGGAATAGCAAACCATGCTCTCATTCAATGATTATCATTTACAATCTTTGTACCAAATAGTTGTATCAAGCTCTTGGAAGATAATACGACATTATCCCGCTATCCTGTCCTACTGGTAAGTAGTAGTTAGTGTAATTTATTTGTTGAAAATATGGCGAATGCGCCGGTGAGATGATTAGGTAAACGGAAAATTGAATTTTCGTTTTGTGTTCACATTGCATTAGATGTAGCTTATTAAAACTACAACGTAATCACCTCCAGGTAGCACCCTCTAGTATGCAAAAAGTTTCAAAGACTTCACTAGGATCAATGCTAAGTAATGAATGAGTAAACCCAATAAAAACACAGGTCGAATTGAAAATATTCCACCTTTTTCTCAAATAGATCTATGCGCGCTAATATATTGCCAATATTAATTTTGTCATAAATCTTTCAATTTCATAGAAGTCCATACAATTCCATTTAAGGGGTTACTAAATTCAGTAACGTAGTTAGATCGCTAATTAATTTTTGTTGCTTTAAACATTGCAGAAAATTCATACCTAGCTTTCATATTTTACAAAAGAAAATACCAATAATAAAAAATAATTCCGTTATGTGAATTTTTTTTCAGTACAATAACAATAAGGTAAGCAAATCCCACATCGCACTTTAAAAATTTTATCTTAAAGCGGGCGTCTGACTTACTGACTCAAACATTTACCTACTGCTACTTAATTCTCTAAAAATCTCAAAAAATTTATCTCACATTTTACATATTACCCCTGGGATATTTTCCGCGGACGACCATGCAACTGAAATATGCAACCTCCAGCACAACGTGTCATATCTGGGCCAGGCATCTGCATGAAGTGCTTTTAGAAGTTGCATGTGAGTTATATAAGTAACTGATATCGCCGTGTTTCAGTGGCCGTTCCATTCAACGTTACCGAGGAGGAAACACTCGATCTCGAAGAGAAGGAACTCATCATCACCTCGAGTGGCGACAAAACGCTGGAGGCGTTTGAGACAAGTAAGTATAAACACATCTGCCTATCTGCCAGTTTAGTTCTAGCTATTATTTGATTAAAGCTGACATCGTATTTGTCGATTATATTTCGTGTTTTATCTATAGCGACTTTCGAAATCGATATATTTTGTAAATCTGGGCCTTTCTGGTGTTTATAAATATCGTAAAAGGAAGTTAAAAATGATTTTAATATAAGAATTGTTACATGTTTACAGCCCTTAAACACCCCAAGCAATGGATTCAATAAAAATGAAATAAATTTATTAATTCACTAATTAATCAGTTAGTCACTTAAACTATAACACTAATTACTACTTCTGTCCACTAATATTCACTACTTGTCACTGTACTTGTTCCTTTTCTCTTTTGCGTTCAGTTCACTTTCCAATATTCAACTGCCTGTAGTGAACTATCTAGGTGTTCCTTTAGGATATTCCATAATTCTCTTGTTTCCTCATTTGTTTTCGTACCACTGGGGCCATCTCTGGGACGACTGCTGAACCAGCACCTATTCAGGGCTCTGCTTTCAGAGAACATATTACAGACTTCTATAAAGTGGTTGTAAATTCATCACAGAATGTTATTTTACAAATTGTTGTGTAGTAATTATAACCATTATAAACATTTTTGTGTTGAGAATAAACAGTAAATCTCTTTATTTTTAGTTGCTGCAAGAAAAGAGGGCGACACCTACGTCGAAGTTATTATAGGAGTATTAACAGCGATTATGCTTCTATTACTAATAGTTTTTGTGATCATACTGATAGTCAACAAAAGACATAAGTTGCAAGGTTCTCCGACACTGCTTAGAAATCCGTTCGGTGTTACCATAAACATGAAGGTAAGAAAAACTAAAGTAAAGTTTATTTTTAAATCTGTTCAATTTATAATTTTAACACAAAAAAACGTAACTTATCTCCTCTTCTCGATATGCAGGACCTCTTGATGAACCTATCAAGCAGCAACACCGCTCCCGCAGCCGTCAGCCGCCCGATAACTCCGGTGAGCCAACATGAGCCCGCCGCGGACGATCGGTCATCCCTGTCTTTCGAACAGTATCGATCACCGCTTGTGGCCAGTTATTATGCACCGAATTATGCAACTTTGAGATGCTCATCGACCATGGACGAACCGGAAGGCCCGCCGGAGGTACCGCCGCTACCAGATGAGGAGTCACCAACTATTCATCAGGATGGTATCACGACGCCGTCCCCGTTGCATTACAGGTAATGTTTGTGTTTAGCAGCCACTCTAGTCGAGGTAAACTGTTTATTATTAATGCCCGAACATCCAAGAACACAGTAATAATAATAATAATACCTTTTTCCTTCCTTATTAATGTTTCTTTCAACTTTCATAATCAAGAAGTCAATGATGGCAAAACGCAGAAGTGGTGGTTTAAAAATGTTTACTTTCCCTTTACTACCTTTAGTATTTGTTATTTTTGTGGTTTGTGAGCTATATTAGTGTATTATGTTATCTAAATTTTCGCATGGATTATAGCCACCATTTTTTTAAACAAACATTTGTATTTGTGAAAATTTCTACTGAAACTTAAATATCTACGGGTCATTGTAGAAGCAAATCAACTAAATTAATGCATAAATAAATTAATAACAGCATATAATGTTAATTGGTGGTCTTATGCTTTAGTAACCTTTTCCAGGCTCAACATTAAATATCTTCATATTATATTCATATGATCTGCGCGCTGTAAATAGTTCTGGCTATAATAACACTTCAGTGTTTTGTTTCGCAACGAACTGGGTCAAGCCTGGTTTATCAAAATTTAAACATGAAAGATTAGACGCTGGAACCTTTTACGGATTAACTGTGTTCGGGCAATGTACCTCCATTAATCTAGAAACCACATTCTCCGCGAATTAAATATCGAGGAGAATTTCCACGCAAATTAAAAAATAAACAGGCCTCCCAAAGAAATGAATTTCGTTGTTGTTGCAGAAGCCTGCAGAGTACGCCATCGCTGAGCCCCAAGTCGAAGATGATTAATTTAGGAAATTATTTTCCGAGAGTGGCTACGGATCCGCCGAATCGTAAACGATATCATACAGCGCCCCGGGAGAAACACAGGGTAATGTATTATAAGACTTATTTTTTGGTTTGTTGACTTTTATTAGGTGTAATTTGTAATAAACAAGCGATTATATTTGAAGTTTAAGGCGTGTTCCTGAAATATATAGCTTTTGTGATTTCAACGGGAAATATTTGAAATCCATTATTAAGTTGTAATAAGGAAATGGCTGCCAACAACAACCTTCTTCCTACTACGAGTGAAATTAAATTTTCATTTCCGTAATATATACTTAGTCGAATCAAAGTAGCACTAATTAATATTAGTTACATACAAAGTACTTAATTTGAAATAATTATTCTTCAAAATATTTTAACGATAAATTAAAATTTTTGGGCCTGAGGCATTAATTTAAATTTTCAAGTTTCTAGTAAATATGTGATACTGATCAGGTTCACAATAGTCTCTCATCACCATAATGGAACGTTTGTGTTATCGGTTACGCTGTTCTGTTAAAAAATTCGACTTCGCTTAGAGCTGAAAAAAATATAAAATTCGGTGCCTCTACGTGTTCTTATAAATGTCCTTGGAAATATATATTTCTTTCTTGATAACTAAATTAAAGAAAACGTTTTCTCAGAAATGAAACTGTGTATGCAAGATATTTAATCCTTTACCCTTATCAACAATGAAAAACATAAAAGAGATACTTTTAGTGATTAGAGAGTTAAAGCAAGATTTGTGGCGCTGCACCTCATGTTTTTCCAATATGCAAGATCTCTAATAGCGTTAAATACAATTATTGCTTGAAAATATTTTTTTAGAATGAGTTACTGAAAGAAAAAAGCTGTTCCTCGTCCCGTCACGCTTAAGTGACTGAGAACTCATTTTTCTCAATTTCATTGATTTATCGCCCCCACTTCGAATACGCCAAATCCGCACTAAATCATCTCACTGTTCGAGTAAATCAACTAAATTGTTTGAGCCACGGCAGACTAACATAATTTTCATGAGATTTGAACACTGAAACAACTGATTATTATTCAATAAGACGCAAATGCGCGCCTGCTGCTCATAACCTCAATCCGCGGTGCGATAAATCAAGCAACTCTGTGGCTAATAAATTAATATTGCAGATACCGCCGCCGGTTGTGTGCTGGAACATCGCCCCCAGTATGGGTCATGCCTATAGTTGCAGGGAGGCTGAATTGGTGCCCATTCCTCGCTATTCCCTGAGGCCGCTGGAAAAACTCGGAGCGGGCCACGCCGGAGAGGTAAAGGACACGTCTTTATAACTACTTATCTCTTATGCGGGCTTATATTTTGACAGGAGGTATTGATCTATTTACTAGGGGAAATGCAAATTATTAACTATTAAGGGACAATAAATCCTGAATCTGCAGATAGTTTTACTTTCATGTCTGTGACATCTGAAATGTCTATATAATTAGACTAGAAAATGTTCAATTTGGATTCATCTTCAAGACTCAAAGACAGCACTAAAAATCAGAAGTGAAACAATATGAGAATTATTTTATAAATTTTTAGACCTCCACAACATTTTGTTTTCACACTTTATTATTATTTGTGAGTTTTTAAACAATACACTCACAGGCCCCTAGGTCACCAGATCTTAGCTGCCTGGACTTCTTCGTTTGGGGACATTTAAAGAGTAAACTTTATGAGACAATACTACCTTTCCTACCTTCGTCAACACAGCAGAGAGGATTTGGAGTCTTTAAATAATGTGAAGTGTTAGTGACGAGCCACGGGATCCAAATCTGTGAACATTAATCACGCATTAATTGACAGTTAATTTTCACCATTCTATTAAAAAAAAACAGTTGATTTGCAAATAATCTTCATAATATCAAAAATTTCATATTTCCAAAAACTGGGAAACTTTAATTTGAACCATTGTTTTCTGAAACGTAGTTTTTGAGAAAATCGGCCGGTTCCAGACTTTCTGATTTATATGCAAATCATCATGAGACCTTTCTAATAAATCCAAAGTGCTCCATAAGAAATAAATCGGTTTTGGAAGAACTCGGAAACTGGCTATCAATGGTTCTGATATGAAAAATAATGTGTTGAAAAGGCCGGTTCTGGATGTTTTTCTGGATACCATGAATAATCTTTAAGGTATAGTTGTCTGATGGCCGTTTTTTAATGTATACATTAAAAAGCCAAACTCGCTCTTAAGCGTTTCTTGAACGTACTTCTTTTTCTGTTCAACTTTGTTTCTATTTTCTGTACATCGAGGTTGTCATGATTGTATCCCCTATTTCAGATATGCATTCTAAAAAACGTGTCCATAAATAGTACGATTGGTTGATGAGTATAATGATACCACATTACATAGTTTACCGTCCATCGTGCAGAATATCAACACAGGCTTTACCGCTACTTCCAAATGGTTTACATATTTTTGTGGTCGAAACCATTTTACGTGCGATCATCAATTTTCTTCACTTCAGCTCTACTGTTTGTTTTGCAAATAGATGCTTAATAAGGCGACAATATTTGGTCGAGTAGAAAGTTGGATTATTCCAAATAATTTTTTTGGCCTGAGTTGTTCCAGCATAAATATTAGCAATACACTAACGATATACCAAACATATTTTTGTGCGTATAACGTTTTCAGAGAACTTCTATCAATATCTCTATCTGCATCGTCATATCTCCTCTTCATAATTACATTGTCCTCACTTAATCGCACAAATTCAAAGGTACCAGAACTTCTTTTTGAACTTTATGCAATCTGGTAACTGTAGTGATATTTCAGTGACGCTTATGTCAGAGGATAACAATTTTTTAACCGATTTAACTTTATAATAGGGTGGGCGGCAAAATTTTAATTCATCATTAAACCATGCGCTTGATCTGCAGATAAATTGCTTGATTTGGCTGTATTTCAGAAAAAATTTGTTTCTTGAACGTACTTCTCTTTTTGTTCAACATTTTGTTTTTATTTTCTGTGCCTCGAGCTTACCAAGACTTTATCTTGAACCTATATGAGATATATTGAACTTGCTGTCTCATAATTTCTTATACTGATAAGTGGAAAAATTGACATCCATCATTAAATCAAGTGCGGATACATCGATTGGTTCGACGAGCGTTCATGCACACAAAAAAATG